>ONZH01011717.1:5000-82500 GCA_900303285.1 Rhinella marina | reverse complement strand
TTCCAGCTTTCAAACAAGACCAGGCCATGTCGGTAGCTGATACCAATCAGGAGATATGAGCAGCTAAAGTAGAGCCGCACTCCGGCAGAACAGTGCTTTACCCAGAGCCTGAGCTGGACTTGGAGAAAACTGTTAGGTGGTTGATATGGTATATGAAATTCGATGTCAAGACTATAAATCCCCTTTATTATTATTTTTTTTGTATGCAATTTTAGGGTACTAGTGAGAAAGATCGCCCCTGCCAGACTTGCGGGAAGAACTTGGCTGACTGTCTAGGTCATTATGGATACCTAGATCTTGAACTACCTTGCTTTCATGTAGGGTATTTCAAAGCTGTGATTGGCATTTTACAGGTAAGTCAATTAATGCAACACTATGAAACTAATGAGACTAATTTTGTTAGTTTAGGATTCGAATACTTTTGTATATACACGTTTTACAACAAAAACATATGTCAATTACTTAGTTTAGATCCAGCCTTCCTTATAATATAGTTTTGTAATATGATTATTTTTTTAACTCTTTATTTTGAGTGGGCTATTTTAGGTAATTGTAGGTTGGATTAATCTATGAGTTCATGCACTCAACCATAGTTATGCAGTCCACAAATTGCGGATCTGCAAAACATGAATACTGGCCGTGTGCATTCCGTATTTTACGGTAAGGAACAGCTGGCCCCTTATAGACAGTAACAGTTCTATCCTTGTCTGCAATGGAGACAATAATAGGATGTACACAGTCATTTCGGGGAGGGTGGTTGAAGTGAATGGTTCCGCATACGTGCGGCAAAAAAACCCTGGAATGAATGCAGAAAAAAATAAGTTTGTGTGCATGAGCCCTAAAGCAGTATAATCAGCCATTTTACTTGACTGGAGCAAATTCTCTGAAACCTCTACTGAAACATAAGGAACATGGAGTGTGGATGGGCGCTTCATCCAAGCGTAGGGCTTTTGATCAGGTCAAGATACGTTTGCCAATCTATTTGACAGTTTTCTCTTTAACCTATTTTTAAGTGTGACTTTTATATAACTTTGGACCTAGGAGATGCACTTGAAAGTGTTTTATCAGTTGTCATATTTTGACTCTCTCTTCCAGATGATCTGCAAGACCTGCTCACATATCGTGCTGAGCACAGAAGAGAAGAAACAGTTTTTGGATTACTTAAAGAGGCCAGGCCTTACATACCTGCAAAAAAGAGGACTAAAGAAAAAAATATCTGATAAGTGCCGCAAAAAGACAACATGTTTGTACTGTGGGGCCTTCAATGGTTAGATTTTTTTGCATTTTTTTTTTTTTTTAATATCATGCAAGTCATACATACACATTTCACCTACAGGAGCTTTTATGACTTCCCACTTTTAAATCCATAGGCATTAATATGGAAGTGTCTCCCCTCTGCTCCCACTCTTCTTGGACGGCTTTTGTAGTTTTTGTGGAATTTTTGCCCATTCATCCAGAATAGCATTTGTGAGACACTGATGTTGGGCAATAGGGCCTGGTTTACAGTCTTCATTCTAGTCCATCCCAAAGGTTTTCAGTGGGATTGAGGTTGAGGCATTGTTGGGCCAGTAAAGGGGTTGTCTAATCTTTGACAATGAGGGCGTATTGCTAGGATATCCCCCATTGTCTGATAGGTGCGGGTCCCAGCTGTGACCGGCACCTATATCGAGAACAGTGCCCCGAAAGTGGTGGAGGGTGCACTGCCCATTCGCAGCCACCCTCCATTCATTTTCTAAGGGGCCTCTGAAAATAGCCGAGCACTGGCTCGTCTCTTTCCGTCAAGCCTATAGAAGTAAATGGGAGCAGTGGCCGGTCATGTGGCATGCGCTCCCGTTCACTTCTATGGGGAGAGCGCTTGGTGCTGACCGGACCGGAGTTCTCCAGCCATCACTTTGCGGGGCCCTGTTCTCGATTATAAGTCTGTGTCCCAGTGGTTAGGACCCACACCTACAATTGTCCAAAATGTCTTGTCCTAAAGTATTAAGATTTCATTCCCTGGAACTGAGGGACATAGGTCAAACCCTGAAAAAACATTTCCTTAGCATTATCTGTTCTCCTCCAAACTTCCCAGTTGACACAGTGCAGTCCAGCTGGTAATGTTCTCCTGTCATTTGCCAAACCCACACTCATCCATAAGATTGCCAGATATAGAAGCATTATTCGTCACTCCACAGAACACATGTCCTCGGTGGTGGTGTGTACTTTACACCACTCGTTCCGACACCTGGCATTGTGCTTGGTGATGTAAGGCTTTCATGTAGCTGCTTGGCTTTGGAATCCCATGCCATGAAGCTCCCTGTGCACAGTTTTATGTGTTGATGCCAGAGGAGGTTTCAAACAGTTATTGAGTCAGCAGAGCACTTGGCAGCCCCTTCTGTAAATTTACGTGGTCTCTAGAGATGAGCGAGCATGCTCAGGTGGAATTTGCGTGCGCTTTTTCAAATCAGCGCGCTAATTCATATGCATATTTTAGTATGTACACTATTGCGTACGCATTTTATAAATTAGTTTTGTTCCAGTGCTTTTGTCCATATAGTCTATATGAAGCAACTTGTTTGGTTGCTAACCTTCCTGAAAGTACACATTTTTTTCCTTGTGTACTTTAGTCTGTTTCCGGGTCGTGCTGACTGCTTCATATTTCACAGTAGATTTATATGACCTATTTCAGGACAAAAGAATCTTCTATCTATATATATATATATATATATATATATATATATATACAATAATTAAATAATTACATTTTCAGGCCCAGTAAAGAAGTGCGGTTTGCTCAAAATCATTCATGAGAAGTACAAGACTACTAAAAAGGTGGTAGATCCCATGGTGTCTCACTTCTTACAGTCTTTTGAGAATGCTATAGAGCACAACAAGGAAGTGGAGGCTCTCTTAGGGCGGGCACAGGTGAGTGCATTTTTTCATTTGTAAAATAAAGATATGCTTGTGTATTACTATTGTTTATTAGTGTATATCTTGATTTCTGTTAACTTGCAAGATTCTTTTAAGTATCCAGTAAAATAATTTGAAGTATTCATTTTAACTAATCCATTAACCCTTTAAAAGGGTGTTTCCTCCTAAGACTTTATGCCAGAAATGTCTCTTGTGGAAAGCCTGCTTATCCAAAGTCCCTTGATCCCTCTTTAGACAGCTGAGCCAGAAAAAATTGTGCTCAAAGCCACATTTTGGAAAAATGCAGCATAAATATTAAACGGTTTTTCCCATCTCAGACAATGGCGCCATATTGCTAGGATATGCCCCACATTGTCTGATCGGTGCGGGTCCTCATCTGAGACCCGCACCTAGAACGAGAACGGAGTGGGGAAATGAATGGAGGGCGCACTGCGCGTGCACAGCCGCCCGACATTCATTTCTATGGGGCTGCCGAAAATAGCCGCGCTGGCTCTGGCTACTTTAGTCGGAAATGAATGGGAGCGGTGGCTGCGCATGCACGGTGTGCTCTTATTCGCTTCTATTGGAGCAGCGGGGAGCTGCTCCTGTTGGTGGCCGGACCCCGGGGTCCTCCAGGCACAGCGCTCCCCGCTCAGTTCTCATTGTAGGTACGGGTCCCACCTCCTAGCAATATACCCCCATTGTCTGAGATGGGAATACCCCTTTAATATTAAGGGGGTTTTAACTTTATATGTAACTTATTGCAGGAAAATCTGAACCCGTTAGTGGTGCTGAATCTTCTGAAACGGATCCCAGCTGAAGACATTCCGCTATTACTTATGAATCCAGAAGCTGGGAAGCCATGTGATCTTATCCTCACCAGGCTGCTTGTTCCTCCACTCTGTATCCGTCCTTCCGTTGTGAGTGACCTGAAATCTGGCACTAATGAAGATGACCTCACTATGAAGTTGACAGAAATAATATTCTTAAACGATGTAATCAAGAAGGTAAGATAGCTTTGTTCTTTCATTATTTAGTGCACTGATATTATGGGAGACAGAAACTGGCCCCTAATCAATGATGTGCATTCATGTGAGCTGGGAATTTTGGGAATTTCGCAACTGCCATATTGCTGTAATCGCAGGAAAACTACAGTAAAACAGATTACTATGTTTCGAACTGTATGTACCAAAACTTTTTACTTTGGTTTTAGGTTGTTGTTGTTTTTCCTCATTTAAGGGAAAGCAGTTTATTTATTTGTCTCTTCAGGGAAACGTGGAGGGTTTTTTTTAGTTATCATTCCATTTGTAAAGGATGCATTCTTTATATACTATAGAATCTTCACTGTGAAGAAGTGATATTAAAACTAGACCCAAGTGGAATTTTAAGAGCACATATTGACATTTTCTGTTTGGTTGTCAGCATAGAATCTCAGGAGCCAAAACCCAGATGATTATTGAGGACTGGGATTTCCTTCAGTTGCAGTGTGCACTATACATAAATAGTGAACTCTCTGGTATTCCTTTAAATATGGCCCCGAAAAAATGGACGCGTGGCTTTGTTCAAAGGCTAAAGGGCAAGCAAGGTAATGGTCATATGGCTAAATGTGCCCTTGCATGTAAACTTACATGGTTGTTAATGATACGACTAGTAAATGTCACGTACGACAGTTAGACTAAAGATCCTTTGACATGCACCAATGTTTCTGACAATGATCGTGAATGAAGCATAAGTTCCTGATAATTGCCTGATCGTCAGCAGATATGAGGGCTTCATTTACCTGCAGCAATCACCCCTGCTGTATGGAGACAAACAGGCGGTCGCTACAGCAATTGCTTGTCCCCCCTAAAAAATCATTGTTTCTGGGCAGCAGATCCCTGTTCACACAGCACAATCTGCTGCACAGCAACAATGATTTTTTGGCACTGGCTGAAAGACCCATTCACCTGATGAAAGAAGGTTTGTCTGTGCGTCGGTTGATCCCTGGAACCATTTACACAGGCCAGTTATTGACAACAAGTCTTTGTACAAACACTCATCTCCAATAATTAACCTGATTATTGATCCATGTAAAATTATATTTGGCCTACATAGAGATGTTTTGTATTGGTATTCGCATTGGTAAATCACGTGATCTTTCACCCCATGGCTGCAGCAACCAATGCTTGCGGTATTTACATAGCCCATAATTGATGTCATTAACAGATGTATGTGACACAACAAGCAGGGAAAAGCCCCTTCTCATGGGCTGAACAAACGTTCGTTCTTTGTTTAATGCATCACTGAGTTGGATGCCAAAATCATCGATTCTGGGCAGCAGATCGTCCTGTGTAAACAGATCTACTGCCCAGAAACAATGAATCTGTATAGGATCGCAGTATTAGTTGCTCATCCTTATCCAGAGATTGCTGCATGTAAATGAAGCTCTCGTCTGTCATCACAATCACACAATTACAATGAGTGTATGGTTGGTTCCCAATAATTGCCTGGTCAGTTGGCTTGTTTAAAGGGGTCGTCAATAAATATTTTTCCCTAACGTCTCCACACCGGCACTGATAGGAGCTTGGACCCGCCTCCAGAGGACAGGAAACAACAGCGGAAGCCCAAAATAAAAGGATACCTCCTCCAGCCAGCTTCAGTTGTTGTTGTTTCCTGTCCCTCTGGACTGAGTGGAAGCCTGCCAGTGCTGGTGAAGATCTTACGCTCAGACTAGGAGGATCCCTGGAGTCTTACCTTCGGGAGGGCTGAGTAGGGGACGGAGGTTGCGGGTGGAGCATGCGCTCTCCTTCTCCGTCCCTCCGGAGTAAGTCCCGCTTCTGGGCATCCCCGGGCTGTCCCGTTGCTCGGGAAGGGATTCCCTATATTCAGGCGGCAGGTAGGGGATCCTCTGTGGGCAGGAGGATCCCCGTAGAATGCGGCAGCAGATGGATTCTGTGCATCCGCTGCGGCACTTCCGGCGGGGTGGCGTCATCAGAAAAGGCCGGAAGTGCCTGGATGCGGCGTGCGTTCCGGAGGCGTGGAGGGCGGTGCCTGCAGGTGCCCGGGAAACAGCATTTAAAATGCTGCTGTTGCCCCGGTTGAAGGTGTCCTTGGTGCACCTTCTGACACCCAGGATGTCCTCCACTGAAGCCGATGCCTCACGCAGACCTGCGGATCCCTGCAAGGCCCTCAGCCCGGTAAGTGACCACCTCCGTGTGTTTGGTCCTGGCTCACCACCTACTGTTAATCCTTTTTTTGTCTGGTTACTTAAGTTCCTTTCCGACTCTATCTCTTAGGTGAGAGAGTCTGGATCTGCAAAAACTTCAAGTGGTGAACCAGCAAGGAAAAAATGTGCTGTATGCAGAAAGACCCATTCCCATGCTTATAAAAAATCATTATGTCAAAAATGTACGGAAAAAGTAGTGACAGAGGAGTCCCCTTCCTTCTTGGATAATTTAAGGTCACTTATTAGAGAAGAAGTCAATTTGGCCATTGAACAGCGCCTTCCAGCGTCTCCTTGCCCATCATCCTCTAAATCAGTGGAGCCTCCGCTGGATGTATTTGAATTAGATGAAGGAGAAGTCCTTTCTGAAATCGATTCGGACTCCTCTGATGAGGGCTCAGGTCGTCCGTTGTGTACTCCTGACGACACTGAAGCTTTATTAAAAACCGTAAGAGCAACAATGAAGTTAGAGGATGTGGAAGAGCCTATGTCTGTTCAGGACCAGATGTTCCAGGGGCTGGGAGAGAAGAGAAAGCGTGTCTTTCCCGTCCATGGAAATATTAAAAAAATTATCGCCAGGGAGTGGAAAGATCCTGAGAAAAGACCCAATATCTCAAGAGCCTTTAAAAGGAAGTACCCGTTTGCTGAATCCGATTGTGATACCTGGGATAAAACCCCAAGGATCGATGCCCCTGTGGCGAGAATTTCAAAAAAGACCTCTCTTCCATTCGAGGATATGGGACTTTTAAAGGATCCCATAGACAAGAAATGTGAAGGGCTCCTTAAAAAGTCTTGGGAATCAGGGGCAGCTATGTTTCGGCCAGCTATTGCTGCCACTTGTACTGCCAGGTCCCTATCCTTATGGCTTAATCAGCTGGAAAATCATTTAGCGGCAGGTACCCCAAGAGATGAAATATTATCCTCCCTTCCCGTCCTCAAGCAAGCATCAAATTTTTTGGCTGACTCCTCAGCAGACTTGGTAAAGCTCTCTGCTAGGTCTATGGCCCTTTCCAATGCCACCCGTAGGGCCATTTGGTTGAGGTCCTGGTCTGGTGATGCGGGATCAAAGAGCCGCATCTGCTCTATTCCCTGTGAGGGAGATCGGCTATTTGGTTCCACATTAGATGACATTCTTGACAAGGCCCCGGACAAAAAGAAGGGTTTCCCTACAGAATCCAGGTTCTTCCAGCAGCGTAAAAATTTTCGTCCTCAAGGAAGATTCAGGCAGGACCAAAGGAAGAGAGATTCCTCTAAGTGGCAGTCCTCTAGAGGTAGGGGAAGAGGATTTCTGTTTAATTCAGAAACCTCTACTAAAAAAAACCCAATGACGTCAAATATCCAGTAGGGGGCAGGCTAGTCCATTTTCATCAAGCCTGGGATACTATAGAAGCCTCCCCCTGGGTTTTGAATCAGCTTGTCTCGGGCTTCAAAATAGAATTAATATCCGTCCCCCCAGAAAGGCTTATGATAAACAAAGTGATCTCAGATCCAATAAAACAACAAGCTTTGGAGTCAGAAGTGACGGAGTTACTGGCCAAACAAGTTATAGTGCCGGTTCCGGAAGATCAGCTAGGCAGAGGTGTTTATTCCCCCCTCTTTCTAATAAGAAAACCCAGTGGAAAATTCAGAACAATTTTCAACTTAAAATTCCTGAACCATTATGGCCTTTACAGGAGATTCAAAATGGAGACAGTGAGGTCTGCGATCAGTCTTCTCTTCCCGGACTGTTACATGATAACTATCGAACTAGCAGACGCATACTATCATGTGCCGATACACCACAACAGTCAAAAGTATCTCAGATTTGCAGTATACCTGAGAGGTCAGCTATGCCATTTCCAGTACCAGGCACTTCCGTTCGGGCTCTCCAGTGTCCCGCGGATATTTTCAAAAATCATGGGAGAGGTAGTGAGTCATCTCCATCAAAGAGGTATTCTAGTCATTGCATACCTAGACGATCTATTGTTGGCAGCAGACTCCTTTGCTCAACTGGTCAGTCACCTCGAGATTCTAAAGCACACCCTTTTATCCCTGAGGTGGATTTTGAACTTAGAAAAATCAAATCTGTTCCCTAGTCAGCAAAGAATCTTTCTGGGAGTTCTTCTAGATTCTAACAAAACATGTTCCTTTCTTCCCCTGGAAAAACAGGGAAAAATGGTGTCTGCAGTAAGACAGTTCCGTGCCAGAGACAGAACCTCTTTACGCGAGGTCATGTTGCTCCTGGGCCTCCTAACTTCAACCATAACCTCAGTAAGCTGGGCCCAAGCCCATACCAGAATTCTACAGGCCTTTCTTCTGTCAGCCTGGGACAGAAGACAGTCCTCACTAGAAAAGACTGTAAAAATCCCACCGCATGTAAAAAAATCCCTAAGTTGGTGGATGGTGACAAAGCATTTGCAGTCGGGAGTTCTTTGGCGCCCGGAAATCCTGGTGTCAGTCACCATGGACGCAAGCAGCAGGGGATGGGGTGCTCATACTCTGAAAACAGTTGTTCAAGGCGTCTGGAGTCCAGAAATGTCCTCATCCTCCTCGAATCTGAGAGAACTCATGGCTGTATGGCAGGCCCTGCAAAAGCTACAACCAATGCTGCTGGACCAACATGTAAGAGTGTTCTCCGACAATTCAACTGCGGTTGCTTATCTCAATCGTCAGGGGGGCACGAGAAGTCGATTCCTTTCAGCAGTCTCCAGGAGAATATTTGAGTCGGCAGAAAAGAATCTGAGATCTCTATCAGCCCTACATCTGAAAGGAGAAGAAAACATCCTGGCGGATTTTCTCAGCAGGCAGACACTAAGGGAACGCGAATGGTCATTGAATCAGGAAGTGTTCTTTCAGATAACACAAAAATGGGGTCTTCCAGTCTGGGACCTGTTTGCCTCCCCACAAAACAAGAAACTGAAGAATTTCTTCTCAATTTGCCACCAGGACGTTCCAGAACGGATGGATGCTCTCTCCCTACCATGGCCCAAGGGACTTCTTTATGCGTTCCCACCATTCTCCTTGATTCCACGTACCCTTATGAAAATCAGGAAAGAGAAAGCTCAAGTAATCCTAGTCGCCCCCTATTGGCCAAAAAGGGCTTGGTTTCCCCTTCTACAAACGCTCTCGTTAGAGGAACACTGGATGTTACCCTTAATCCCGGATCTGTTACATCAGGCCCCAGTTCCTCACCCAAAAATTCATCTGCTCCATCTGGCGGCTTGGAGATTGAGTGGGGACTGCTAAAGAAAAGAGGCTTCTCTGATGTGGTTATTTCCACGCTTCTACATAGCAGGAAGCAGGTTACTTCGAAAATATACTTGCGCTTCTGGAAAATTGTTCTTACTTTTGCAGGCACCAGATGGGACCCTCTCAAACCGCCAAACATAGGGTTAATACTGGACTTCCTTATTGCCATCACTACTGCTAGGAGGGTGGGAGAGATCCAGGCCATCTCATGCAGACAGCCATATATCTCAATCCTGGATGATAGAGTTATACTTCGGCACTCCCCTGTATTTCTCCCTCAAATGTTTTCTAAATTTCATTGCCAACAGGAGATCGTGTTGCCTTCCTTCTGTGCCTCTCCCTCTTCTCAACAGGAAGAAAAATATCATAACCTCGATGTTAGGAGATGTCTTTTGAAATATCTGGAAGTTACAGAATCATTCAGAAAGTTTGACCATCTCCTCTTACAGTTTCAGGGGAAAAACAAGGGTTTAGGAGCATCTAAGGCCTCTATAACCCGTTGGATAAAATCTATGATTACGCTTAGTTTTGAGGAGAAGGGAATGTCACCCCCATTACAGTTAAAGGCTCATTCTACTAGGGCCTTGTCCGCTTCGTGGGCAGAACGAGGCGCGGCATCAATAGACCAGATCTGTAGGGCCGCTACCTGGTCTAATCCAATGACCTTTTTCAGACATTATAAGATAGATGTCATGTCTAACCAGGATCTAGCATTTGGGCGTAAAGTCCTTTCCGCTGTGGTCCCTCCCTAGTTTATCTCTGATATTCTTCCTATCAGTGCCGGTGTGGAGACGTTAGGGAAAGATGACAATTACTCTTACCGGTAATTTGATTTCCTGAAGTCTCCACAACGGCACTGGGTTATTTCCCCCCCTAGAGAAAAAAAAATGTATTATATATATATTTTCTAGAAGTCTCTATATACTCGTTTAGACACATAGTATGTTGGATTTCTCTATATATGTTTGTCTTCGGTCTCTGTTACTAACTGAAGCTGGCTGGAGGAGGTATCCTTTTATTTTGATTTCCGCTGTTGTTTCCTGTCCTCTGGAGGCGGGTCCAAGCTCCTATCAGTGCTGTTGTGGAGACTTCGGGAAATCAAATTCCGGTAAGAGTAATTGTCATCTTTATAAAGTGGCCAACCCCTTTAATTAATTTGAATGTGGTTAACTTGTCACTGAAAACTTTCTTCTTGTTTGAAAATCTTAAACTGTAAGGAACATTGTTAAACTAAGTGATACATTTCATAACTAAACAAACATATAGCTGGCGGCAGTAGGAACCTGTGCCAATGTATAGAAATGATATAGAAACACCCATTAGAACCATGTGTTCTCATTTGGTATGACAGTCCATTAGCTCTGAGGACACTTTCAACGTTGATAGTGAATCATTGCTATGAGTTAACAAGGAAATAAATCTGTCCCACGGATGTCCTACTGTGCCCCTGAATCTGTGGAACCTGATCAGTCACCCAGCAGACTCCTTTTCACCCAGCATTCAAGCCAGGATCATCATTGTGGAGACCATAAAAAGAGGAATCAATTACCTGAATGTAAAGGTGCCTACCATGCCAATGGTGAATTGAAGGCTGAGCCCTCTGGGATTTACTGCTAGGTAATTAATAAGGTTCTGGGGGTTCAGCTTTGTAAAGTGGCCCTTTTCTAAGGGTGGATGTTCTATGAGGGGCAGAGTTGGGCACTCTAGGAACAGACTTGAATGTATTCTTATTTACTTGCAGTGAGAATTCACCTCCAAGATTAAAATGTTCTGGGAGTAAATGGGCTGAGATACAGACAGAGGAACACTGCACACATGGGTTCAGGGAGGGTGTCCTTGTCACTTCTGTGAACTGGTACAGGTCCTTTCTGCTGCTGACTATCTGTTACTAGATCAGTTGATCAAACGTTTTAAGTATTAGTGGTCTGGTTTTAGTGATATATGGTTTTGTGGATTCCTGACACGTGTGATCCGTCAGATTTGCTTTCAGATTATAGGTATTCATGTTCTTTATTTATTTAAGCTGGCCATAGACTCAAGCCAGTATCTCTGGGTCCACATCTGTTCTGCAGTTTTGCTGAACCGGTGTTGACCCATTCATTTCAAAGGGGCTGCAAAAAGATGAGGACAGCACACAGTGTGCTGTCCGTATCTGTAGTTACGTTCCTCGGCCCTGCAAAAAACATAGAGCACGTCCTAGTCTTGTCTACAACAAATACAAGAATAAGCATTTCTCATAGGGCTGGCCGCAGAATGCGGAACACACTGCCGTTACCCGTGTTTTGCAGATCTGCAATTTGTGAACTGCAAAACAGTTACGGTCCTGTGAATAGACTGTAAACCAGATTTGATAATTAAGGCCTTATTTCTGGTAGAATGTAAAACATTAAACCTTGTTATGGCAGAATATGTGAAAGCCTCTTGTTAAGCTGAAAAATGTCTAAAGGGGTTGTCTCACGTCAGCAAATGGCATTTATCACGTAGAAAAAGTTAATCCAAGCCACTTGCGTATTGTGATTGTCCATATTGCTTCCTTTGCTGGCTGGATTAATTTTTCCATCACATTTTACACTCCTCGTATCCATGGTTATCAACACCCTGCAATCCAGCATTGGTAGCCGTGCTTGTACAATATAGGAAAAAGCGCAGCCTTCTCTGGTGGCCAGGAAAGCACTTTTTTTCTATAGTCTGCAAGCACGGCCACCGCTGCTGGATTGAATTGTGGTCGTAACCATGGAGCAGTGTATAATATGATGGAAAAATGGAGGCAATATGGACAGTCACCATACATTAGTAAGTGGCTTGTATTAACGGTCCCTACGTGATAAATACCATTTGCTCAAGTGAGACAACCCCTTTATGGTGTAAAGATGCATGCATAAAAATACTCTTATTGAACTTGATAGGGATCTTACTTCCCTCTTTTAACTTAATCTACTTTTTTTACCTTTTACAGGTCGGTTCAGAGGGAATCTCTCTGGTAAAAGAGTAGATTTCTCTGGCCGCACAGTTATCTCTCCTGATCCAAATCTCCGTATTGATGAAGTTGCTGTTCCTGTGCATGTGGCCAAAATACTTACTTTTCCTGAAAAGGTAAACTTCCAATTAATGTTTCACTTCCAATTATTAAAGCATTAAAGTCCACTCTTCTGGTAATGGTTTTCTCCAGAGTGTTGCCACGGTTTGCATACACAAGTGGGGTTGTGCACTATTATAAGGCCATATGGCTTTGTTCAATATTCTGCTATTCCCAATGTGTTCTTGCAGTCAGGGCTCTGTGTAGATAAGTCAAGAAGCCCCCACTTTCTATTCAGGCTGCAGGAATTCCAATGGCAGGCGGTGATGGGGACGAGCCTCCCTAGGCTCACCCATGTTTATCATACTTGTATTTTTTGTATTGTGTGTGTGTGTGTGTGTGTGTAACACTAGTCCACACTTTGGTGATTTTCATCAGTGATTTTTAAACCAAAACCAGGAATGGAGCCTCCATTGATGAGGTATAGGGGAAAGATCTGCACTCGTTCTGTGTTTTTGACCTGCACCTTGTTTTGGCTGACAATCAGTGATGGAAATCACTGAGCAAACACTGAAGTGTGAACTAGGCCTAAATTATCTTTGATGTTTTTTATTTTCTTTCGCCTTTACTTAAGTGTCTCTTGAGCCCTGAATTTTACATTTGTCTTTTTTTCTTACAGGTCAACAAAGCAAATATCCATTTTATGAGAAAGCTAGTGCAGAATGGGCCAGATGCACATCCAGGGGCAAACTTCATCCAGCAGAGACATACCCAAATGAAAAGGTTTGCTTTTCCTGTGTTAAAGCCTTTGTAGAAGTATTAGGTGCCTTCCTACTGTAGTGTCTACAACTCGGTGTGGTGTTTATCTTTTTTTTTTTTTGGTCTGCAAAAATGCAAGTTCTTTATTTTAATAAAACCCAGCAAAGTAACTATATTTACATTCAGCATGTCAATACTGTAAAACTCACTCTTTCAGATTTCTAAAGTATGGTAACCGTGAAAAGATAGCTCAAGAACTCCGATATGGAGACGTAGTGGAGCGGCACCTCATAGATGGAGACATTGTTCTTTTCAACCGACAGCCGTCACTGCACAAACTGAGCATCATGGCTCACCTAGTGAGTACTGTGGTATAGGAATGATGATTGTATGGAAGATAATCATATAGTATGCAATTTGATATTCATTATCATCTTCTATCTATTAACTTCATAGCGATATGCTAATTTTATGGTTTTGCAAGCATTTTTCTTTATAGTAAGTTATGATATTGAGAAGAAAACTTGTGTAACTAATATATTTTTAACACTATAAAACCTACTCAATATAAGTTAATTTTCAGGCCATGCAGGTACTGTACATTCACTGAATTAAAAAAAAAAAAAAAAAGGAACCAAGATAGAAATGTCAGATTGCTGCCAGACTTTGCATGCATTAAAGTCTCAGGCCGATATTGAAATGATTACAGATATGGTATGATTAGATACCGGGTTTTGCCACAAGAGGGCATAAAAGTGCTGTAAAAAGGCTCTCAGATGCTACTTTTAGGTAGTGTACTTTAGGGTTGCACTGGGTATTGAATTTTCGATACCCATTTGATACTTTTGCATCCGGATAGATCCGATACCGGGATTTGCTATTGCCCTCGGAGAGAGTTCCTCCTCACTGTGAAAATAGCACTGAGTAGGAGGGGAGGGCCTATTGGCCACTGCACCACCTATGAATATAATTAACCAAAGTATTGGATTTTAGGAAGACCAAGTTTGAGGTTATGGGGGAATATGTAAAGAAAGAATTAAAAGGGTGGAATACAACAGCAAGAGCGAGTGCTCAGTGGAAGGCATTTAAAGAAGTCCCCTTAAAGGCAACTAGACTATATGTTAGACAAATTAGCAAAAGGAAAGAGAAATCCACAATGGTTTACTAGTGAGGTAAGCGCTATAGTGAATGATTGAAAGTCTGCCTATAAGAGGTATAAAGAGTCTGGAAGTGTAGCGGACAGAGAAGTGTATAAAATTATACAGAAGACAAAACAGATTATTAATGCTGCTAAAGATTCAAAGGAGGAAGAAATGGCCAAATCTGTTAAGGAGGGAAATAAAACCTTCTTCAGATATATTAGTGACAGGAAGAAGAAAAACTGCGGCATTACAAAACTTAGCAATGGAAAAATCTGTATATAGATGGGAATAAGATGGTCGCTGACCATCTGAATAACTACTTCTGCTCAGTTTTTTCAGATGGCGACTTTCATAATCAGAACATGGCTGGACATACAGTGCCTTGCGAAAGTATTCGGCCCCCTGGAACTTTTCAACCTTTTGCCACATTTCAGGCTTCAAACAAAAAGATACAACATTTTAAATTTTTGGTGAAGAATCAACAAGTGGGTCACAATTGTGAAGTGGAACAAAATTTATTGGATCATTTCAACTTTTCCCAAGCTTTAAACATCCCAAGGAGCACTGTGCAAGCGATCATATTGAAATGGAAGGAGTATCAGACCACTGCAAATCTACCAAGACCAGGCCGTCCCTCTAAACTTTCATCTCAAACAAGGAGAAGACTGATCAGAGATGTAGCCAAGAGGCCCATGATCACTCTGGATGAACTGCACAGATCTACAGCTGAGGTGGGAGAGTCTGTCCATAGGACAACAATCAGTCGAACACTTCACAAATCTGGCCTTTATGGAAGAGTGGCAAGAAGAAAGCCATTTCTCACAGATATCCATAAAAAGTCTCGTTTACAAGCCACCTGGGAGACACACCAAACATGTGGAAGAAGGTGCTCTGGTCAGATGAAACCAAAATCAAACTTTTTGGAAACAATGCAAAATGATATGTTTGGCGTAAAATCAACACATCTCATCACCCTGAACACACCATCCCCACTGTCAAACATGGTGGTGGCAGCATCATGGTTTGGGCCTGCTTTTCATCAGCAGGGACAGGGAAGATGGTTAAAATTGATGGGAAGATGGATGGAGCCAAATACAGGACCATTCTGGATGAAAACCTGTTGGAGTCTACAAAAGACCTGAGACTAGGACGGAGATTTATCTTCCAACAAGACAATGATCCCAAACATAAAGCAAAATCTACAACGGAATGGTTCAATAATATAAAATAAACGTATCCAGGTCTTAGAATGGCCAAGTCAAAGTCCAGACCTGAATCCAATTGAGAATATGTGGAAAGAGCTGAAAACTGCTGTTCACAAACGCTCTCCATCCAACCTCAAAGAGCTCGAGCTGTTTTCCAAGGAAGAATGGGCAAGAATTTCAGTCTCTAGATGTGCAAAACTGAGAGACATACCCCAAGTGACTTGCAGCTGTAATCGCAGCAAAAGGTGGCGCAACAAAGTATTAATGCAAGGGGGCCGAATAATTTTGCACGCCCCACTTTTCAGTTTTATTATTACAAAAAAGTTTAAATGATCCAATAAATTTCCTTCCACTTCACAATTGTGACCCACTTGTTGATTCTTCACCAAAAATGTAAAATGTTATATCTTTTTGTTTGAAGCCTGAAATGTAACAAAAGGTTGAAAAGTTCCAGGGGGCCAAATACTTTCGCAAGGCACTGTATACATATTACTGCTTTATTCACAAGCACAGTATCTGATTATAAAGACACTAATAACATGTGTTAGCTTCTAGTTAGAGCTGGGCGATATGGCCAAAAAAAAACCTTTTTTTTTTTTTTTTTTTTTTTTTAAATTTATGGACGATTCACGATTTAAATCTCGATTTTCTTATGTTATTAAAAATATAGAAAAATAAAAAAAGCCTACTGTGCCCCCACCAGACCTCACATCAGCCCACTGTGCCCTCATCAGACCTCACATCAGCCCACAGTGCCCCCATCAGACCTCAGATCAGCCCACAGTGCCCCCATCAGACCTCAGATCAGCCCACAGTAGTGCCCCCTTGAGACCTCAGATCAGCCCAAAGTAGTGCCCCCTTGAGACCTCAGATCAGCCCACAGTAGTGCCCCTTTGAGACCTCAGATCAGCCCACAGTAGTGCCCCCTTGAGACCTCAGATTAGCCCACAGTAGTGCCCCTTCAGACCTCAGAACAGCCCACAGTAGTGCCCCCTTGAAACCTCAGATTAGCCCACAGTAGTGCCCCCTTCAGCCCACTAGGCCACCATAAGAATAAAATTAAAAAAATCCCTTACCTGTCCTGCGCCGCGGCTCCGCTCCAGGTCCGGCGCTCCTCAGTCTTCTTCTCCCGGCACTGCACTGTCACCTGACTGCGTGCAGCGTCAGGTCAGAGTGCGCACACTACGTCCTGACGCTGTACGCGGTCAGGACAGTGCAGCGCGGCCCCGGTGAAGAAGAGGAGCGCTGGACACCGGAGCGGAGCCGCGGCGCAGGACAGGTGAGAGATTTTTTTGTATTTTATCTGGTGGGCGCCATTTTAGGAAAATGGAGTTCACGATTTTCCTAAAAAATAAAATCGTGAGGCTTTCAATTGGCGAATTAATCAAATTAATTTGATTAATCGCCCAGCCCTACTTCTAGGCATAGAAAAAACCCTCTTCTCTGTGTGGAAAGGATATTGCTAAGTAATAAGTGCTTGGTTTTGCATGTAGAGATCCCAGGTTTGAATCTTGGAAGAGACCTTTAGTTTTTTTTTCCTTTTTTTTTTTTTTTTTTTCTTCCACTTTCTTCCATTAACCCATAAGACTATGAGCCTCATTTATGAAAACTGTGTAACAGCAAAGCTGTCTTAGTTGCCCATAGTAATCAATCAGAGCTCATCTTTCACATCTTAGTGTTGTGAAAATATGAAAGTTGAGCTCTGTTTGGTTGCTATGGGAAACTGAGACAGTTTTAATAAATGAAGACCTATATTCTTATCATATTGAGAAAAGTTTTTTTAGGCTTCAAAAAGCTAATAAATATTCCTGGTTACTTTATGATCAATCTATATAGTGCCCTTGATTGCTTTTTTTCACTTCTCTAAAAGTTGTGTGTGCTTCAAAATTGTGCCATCAAAATATACATTCCATCTTGCAATGACAATCCCTTATATAGCTATGTCACACACTGCACCTGCATTAAACACCCAGAAGTGCCAATGGCAGGTGCAGGGTATTGAATGAGTGACCTGACCCTTCATCAGCAGCCGTTTTATGGACAGGATCTTCATGTGGACAGCGCAAAAGACTAGGCCAACAAGGGCATACCTTATGAAATATAGAAAATGCTGCAGAATATCAACAAAGCCTATATTGGTGTCATATAGTCAAATGCACTGATCTACAGTGGCCAGAAAGTGGCTAAAGTGGCCATCCCCTACTTGGACAACCCCTTTAAGTTTAAAAAAATGTTTCATTTTGGGCCATATAGCTAAGGCCTTCTGTTTCTAAGAGAATGGGGTTAGGGCGATATGTCATGAATTTAAAACTTTAGCTCAGTTAATTGGAGAATGTTTCTTCTTTTCTGTGGGTGGGCAGCAGTTCATTAAGCATCTGCGTCTCCTAGGATGTACTGCAATTAGCTCATGTTCTCCCCTTTATAGTAAATAGTCGCTCAGATGTAGCCCCAGACACATGATATGTTATATGTTATGTCCGCACAATTTCCTTCTCCACTGTCTAGAGAGAGATAAAGCTGTATATTTCTGAGTTTAGAAGTAGGAATGAATGAATGGTGTTTAGACCACTTCACCTGCTTCTCTGAGATCAATGCATCAGCACCGAGCAAAGAGAAAGGGAGCGGGGAAGCTGTTGGACATGTTAGTCCACCTCTGAATGCAGGAGGTGGAGAAAGAGGATCTGAAGAATAATCAGCTACCTGAGAGGAAGATATAATGTGCATAGAAAACTAGCTGTATTTTTATTACATGTGTATTGCATTAATACTTAAAGGGGTTATCCGAGACTTTATAACCCCCCCCCCCTTCCCATGTGCCGGGCCCCTCACGGTCATTATACTTACCTTGATCCCCGCTCCTTGCACCGCTCCTTTCTCCCCGTGCAGGGATGAAAACATCTGGTGACGGGGGGAGCAGCCTATGGCATACGGGGACGGGCCTCCCTAGTATCGCTGGTGACGCTCGTTCCCGTCCCTGCCTGCCATTGGCTTCTCACCCCGTCACCGGATGTTTTCATACCTACACGGGGAGAAGGAGCAGCGGCAGTACGGGGACAAAGAGCGGCGCAGGGAGTGGGGGCTGAGGTAAGTATAATCGCCGTGAGGGGCTCGACACATGGAAGGGGGGGAGGGGTGGTTATATAGTCTCTGATAACCCCTTTAATTTGAAATGCCCTATTCATTGCATAGTAATACTTTTGGTAGGATAACCCCTTTAAGTATATTTCTTATTCTCAAAAGATTCTTGCACTATTTTACACGTTTTGTTTTAAAGAGGTTGTGCACGTGGTAACATTCAGATATCTTTCTTGTGTAGGCTAAGGTTAAACCACATAGAACTTTTCGCTTCAATGAATGTGTCTGCACACCATACAATGCTGATTTTGATGGGGATGAAATGAACCTTCATCTCCCCCAGACAGAGGAAGCCAAGGCTGAAGCCTATGTGTTAATGGGGGTAAGTGCTTCCAACCAGATCCAAGTACAGCCTGAAAACTCCTGTATTTTTATTATAATGCATTTTCTTTTCTTGTAAGGTGTACATGGTTTCATTTTCTAATATTGAGTGCATATGCATCCCTTGCAAATAGCAGTAATACACATGTGGATCCGGGCCTGGCCACACCTATTGGGCTCCCTTTGTTGACCAATTTTAGATGTCACCAGGTGCTGGTCCTTGTTTTCAATATACTAAATATTCCTCTAAATATATATTTACAACTGCAACATTCTATTCAATCTCAGGATAAAGAAACCCCTGTGAATATAGCTACCACAGCACTATTAGATCACGTGGTGCAAGCGTCTGCCTCATATAAACTCATCATTTGCATATGGGTTTCTTTTAGAAAAGAGTTTGGGAGATCCACTTATTGGGCTGAAGGAGAAATGGGAGAAAGATGTGGGATCCTTGTCCTCTGACCAGTGGCGGTCCATTCTAGAGAGCACATGAGTACTCTCCCTCGGTGTGGCGAAGGTCAAAGTTGTTTCTGTTACATAGAGTGTATAGAACTCCATTGATGCTCTATAAAATGGGAATCAGACCGGATGCTAGGTGCCCTCGGTGTGGCGACCCAGAGGCGAACATTCTTCATATGATGTGGTCGTGTAGGGAGCTGGGCACCTTTTGGTCCGAAGTGTTTAACATGGTAGATACCACATTCAATATTGTAATCCCTAGGATCCCCTCATCTGGTGTGTTGGGGCTCACGCAAGACCTTCCAGTAACGGAGGGACAAAAATTAGCGATAGCAAAGATTCTATATTCTTCTGGGAAGCTTATTGCAAAATATTGGATCCAGCCATTGGGTCCAAACAAACAAGAGTTAATTGGGTCTATAAATCAATTGATACGTATTGAAAGAGGCATTTACATGAAAAGAGGAGCTATGTCCAAATTTTGGAAACAGTGGGAGTATTGGTTTACACGTTCAGGGTTGGCATCGCAAGAATTACTACGATCCTGGGTGATGGATAGCATGGGGTTGGCTGGTTTGGTTGGGAGGAGAAATAAAACAATGTTGGTTTGATAGGAATATGGAAAACTGGGTAAGAAGACATGTTGAGGTGTACTATCAATACAGTGTTGTGGGGAGTGGGCACCACGCGGAGAAGGGGATGGGGCTGGGATGTTATTTTGTAGTTTGTAATGTATGTTGTCTTCATGTACAGTGAAAAACCAAGAAAATTGGCTTGATTTTAAAATCAAGCGTTCTGTGTGGCTGTGGGAGATGTGGCCGGTAGATCAAGTGGTACTGTTGCAGAGTCAATAGTGCAACACTGAAATACATACAAGAGATACCAGCAATGTGTGTATAGCTGTGCCATCGTCAGGCCTGCTGGCTTTGTCTCTCATGGTTGCATTTGGGTTTCTGGTCGGAGGCGCGGGGGTAACTGGAGGTATATATTTAAAGGGAACCTGTCATCAACTTTATGGTGACCTCACTGAGGGCAGCATAAAATAGTGACAGAAATGCTGATTTCAGTGGTGTCACTCATGAGCTAAAAGTAAGTGGTTGCTGAGAACCAGCATCATAATCATTGCACCACAGGCCTTGAAAAGAGTCAAATCTACCTGAGAAGAGTGATGGTTATTCCTAATCTCCTGCTCTCCCCGTCCATCTGCTGATGATTGGCAGTTCTCTCCTAGAGAGAAAAGGAGAAAACTAGGTAGAAGACTGTCAATCATCAGCAGGTGGGCAGGGGGAGCAAGAATTCATGAATAACCAGGACTCTTCTCAGGAGACCGTGACTCTTTTCCAGGCCCAGTCTGCAATGATTGTGATGTTGGTTCTTGGCAACCACTTACTTTTAACTTTTAAATGATAGACCTCTGAAATCAACTCACCTGACTCTACTTTATTCTGCCGTTAGTATGGACAGCATAAAGGTGATGACAGGTTCCCTTTAAGACACTCCAATTTAGCATAGCAAGCTATCCCTTATAATACTGTTAATAGCACAATTTTATACATGTTACATATTTGTAACATAAGGGAACATTAAAAGTACAACTAAACATTCTTCTTGATAGAGACAAGTGTTTTTGTACAATGGTGTTATGATGCATTGTAATGATCAACTTGTGATGCCTCAGATGTGCCAAATGACGACATGACAAATGTAATTTTTATCATTATTCCGTGTTTTTCACGGTGTTGTAGTTTTATTATGCAAAAAAATCAATAAAAACAATTTAAATTAAAAAAAATATTCCTCTAAATATAAGCAATAAAGGGGGGTGTGGCCAGTTACCTTGACTCTCAACTCTCATTATTCTGAACTTACACAGCCGCCAAAATTCCCCACCTGGAAGCAGAAGATCAGGTAAACACCAGGGAAAGAGCATGGCCCCGCAATAAAGCACTTACAGCTGCCGAGAGACTCAGAGTTCACCCGCGTGGATTCCAAAGATGTCTAAAATATAAGTTATATTTATGGTTACCGGCATACCCCTTTAACAGTGTCATCCACAGCGCCCCCGGCCCCTTTAATGCAGACCTACAGCAGTGAAGGAAAATGGCTGGGTTGTTATAGAAACCTGGTGTGAAACTCTGTGTGGAGACCAACTGCCTGCGAGCTTCTCTTGGCTGATCAGGGTCATGTGACCAGGCTTCTATTGGCTAATGCATTTTTTGGGAATATCTCAGGAACAGGAAGTCCTGGAGAGCGGAGACCCGTTCTAAAACCTTCCCGGACACCTGATGTACCTGTGTGCCAAATTTCATGATTGTAGCTGCGACGGTGCGGATTCCTTTAGCAGACATTCACACATACTTACACACATTCATACATACACTCAGCTTTATATATTAGATTATTGGGATCTATATACCCCCTCCATCTTCACTGCAAATCCGGCAGTTTCGTTTGCTGCGGCATTCCCGCATGCTAGGACCCTATGTATGGGAGACTGCAATATGCTACTTGATCCCTCACCAGATAGATTGTCCCCAGGTGACGGCCGCGTGACCCCTCCGCAAACAGAGACTCCATTTGCTAAATTACTGATGGAGGTTGGCTGGGTGAACCTGTGGAGACACAGGAATCCGTGCACTAAGCTATATTCATGCTACTCCCCAGGGCATGGCTCTCTGTCCGGAATAGATTGTCATTGGCAATGCAGCTTTTTTCTCTTCTGTTCAGTCCGTGTCTTACGGGCAGTGGGGGATATCCGATCACTCTCCACTGCTACTTGATATGTGCACATCTGACAGCCCCGTCAGACCCGACAGGAGAATACACCTCTTCTGGTTGTCCCTTTTAACTAACAATGACTGGATACCAGATCAGCTAGCAGTCTTTTTCTCTGAAAATTAAATCCTGAAAGTCTAAGAGGTTGTCTAAAATCCTCCATTTCATTTATTAAGCGCACCTCTGCCAGAAGGGAAGCTGACCTTGCATCTGAGTGCACTAGACTGGAGGCGCAGTATGTAGCTGACCCTGCTGATTAACATAGGGAGGACTGGTTGAATAAGGGACGCCAATATCTTACCCTTTTAAAAGAAAAGGCGCAGCGCAAGTTATTCTTTACCAAACAATCTTATTTTGAACTGGGAATCCAGTCCAGTAAGTTATTGGCACATCTTGTACACCAAAACCAGGCTTCCCCCGCGGTCCTTAAGATACAAGCGAGCGATGGTACTATGCTCCTGGAAAATGCAGCCATTGCCCAACGCTTTCAGGAATTCTATAAGGAGCTATACCAAGCCCAGGTCCATGTCTCCATCCAATATTCAACAATACCTATCCGACCTACTGCTGCCTACTCTTTCACCAGAAAATGCCCTCGTGCTAGACTCCCCTATCTGAGTGTGAAATATCTGAAGCCATTGCCTCCCTAGCTACTGGGAAGTCTCCAGGCCCAGACGGAATCCCTGTAGAGGTATATGCTAAGTATTCGAAGTCCCTTGTGGAACCTTTAAAGAAAATGTATCATGATGCTTTCTCCAGGGGACAACTGCCCCCCTCGTACGATATGACCATAGTATACGATGTGACCATAGTGATAATTTTTAAAACAGATAAGAATCCTACAGAGTGTGGTTTATATCGCCCAATATTTTTATTGAACTTAGATTACAGAATACTAGCTAAAATATTGGCAACCAGGCTCAATAAATGTATCCTCACTATTATACACCCAGACCAATCAGGTTTCATGCCTGGTAAATCCACATCAGAAAACATTCGACGGGTACAGGTGGTGACTCAGATTGGGCTTCAGCAACATCAATCTTGGGCCTTGGCATCTTTAGACGCTGCCAAGGCTTTCGATTCTGTGGAGTGGCCGTACCTTCTCACTGCCTTAAAATGTTTTTGCTTTGGCTCTGCCTTTAAGTGGGTATCAATACTATACAATAATCTCAGATCCAATATAATGGTTAATGGGGTACAATCCCCATATTTTACTTTGGGCAGAGGTACCAGACAGGGGTTGCCCCCAATCCCTGTTTCTATTTGCACTAGCCATTGAACCACTGGCTGTTCGTCTTTGACAGAACTCAATGTACTGTGGCATCAGGGTGGGTGATGGGGAGGACAGAGTGGGTCTATATGCAGACGATATGGTGCTATTCATGTCCAGGGTGGAGGAGACTCCCCTTCCGCAACCCCCCCCCCCCCCCCCCCCCCCCCGTGCGATGGAGCTTGTTAATGATTTTGGGAGATACTCAGGGCTATGTATTAACTGGGCCAAATCCTCATTTTTTTCTCTTATATGACTCTGACTGGCAAGACCGAATTCAAGAGCTACCCATTGTCTCACACTTCAAGTATTTAGGTATACATATAACAAAGGAATCCAGTACCTTTCATTCTCTCAACACCTCTCCCATCCTAGATTTTTGTAGAGAAAAATTATGAACTTGGGTATCTCTCCCTGTCTGTAGCAGGATGTATAAACCTGATTAAAATTATTCTACTTCCCAAATGCCTATTTATCCTGGAGCACTCCCCATATATCATACCGAAAAGGTTCTTTTAACAGCTGAACTCCTTATTGTCACCATTCATATGGGGATCCACTAGGCCCAAACTTTTCTTGCCAACTCTGTGTCGTCCCAAGATGTGAGGAGGCATGTCCCTCCCTGATTTTTATTTCTATTACTTGGTGGGGCAACTCAGATATCTGAAATCGTGGCTGGAGGAGGCACATCTAGCCTTTTATCTTGGTTTGAAATCTCTAAAATCTCTATGGCCTGTATTGGAGAAACCTTCATTATTTCCCAGACTTCTGTTACCCATACACAGAGTAGTTATACAGGTTTGGTCAGCCTCTAAAGACATACATGCCTTCAGTGCGGGTAGTGCTGAGACACCACTCTGGGATAACCCAGTGATTCCGCCCCTGGCCTCATCCACAGATTCTCAGTTTTGGAAATCACATGGGGTCCTCAGCCTTGGAGATATATATCAGAATGGTACTTTATGCACATTTGACAATCTTCAAACCAAACACCAACTCCTTAGAACAGCCTTTTACCGTTACCTGCAGCTCACACATGTCCTCAATGCTCACTTCACTGAACCTCAGGTGAATATATCCACCTACCCTCTCATAGGTGTTTTCCGATCTCAGGGACCCCTAGGTTTTATTTCAGCCTTATATACTCACCTACTTGATACTAAACTGAACTTATCTCATCTTAAGGTGTTGGACAAATGGACAGCCATGATCTCTGATCTGTCGGATGAGGTTATATCGGATATTTTGGAGTCACCCCTTGGGGTTTCCCCAGCCATTAATAACAAATTTATTCAGCTATGTATTATACATCAGAGTTATCTATCTCCCACCTGTCTGTTTAGGATGGGACGTTTATCGCACCCTAACTGTCATAGGTGTTCTGAAGATAACGCAGATTTTTGGCACCTTATTTGGGATTGCCATTATATTAAACAGTTCTGGCAGGATGTTGTTACTTTTATCCAACATGGTACAACCGCCTTTGACAGCACACCCCAATATCTGTTTATTTGGTATCCTAGACAAAGAAATATCCCCTCATTACACCAGGATTTTTTTGAATGAAGCTTTATTCTTAGCTAGAAAAGCTGTAGCAATCCATTGGATGTGAGATAGACGCCCAATGCTCAACCAATGGAAACCATTAGTGAATACTATTATTACCTTAGGAGTTTATTGTATATAAACATAGAGGTTGTGACTCCAAGTCCAATAAGATCTGGGGATCATGGTGCTCCTCACCCTTGACGCAATACTCTGTACAAACATTTATGAACACATTGAATGCTTTGTCACACCAGTCATTTACGCTGATAATAGATTGTAATCTGTGGTCTATTGTGATGTTATATTTATATTGTGATTTTCTACACAAATGATATATCTCCATTATGTTCCTTTATCTACAAAAAGTGCATTGTGGTGAAAACCGTACTCTATCAGAAATGTGAAATTGTCATATGCTGTATTGTTTTATCTGATCTTTCAATAAAACGAGTTTAACCCCTTAGTGACTGATGACGTACTATGTACGTCATGATGTGGTGTTAGTTACCGCATCATGACGTGCAAAGTACGTCATGAGCTCCAAGTGTCACCACAAGTACACTTGCGGTGCACTTGCTTGCAAACTGGTGTCACGGACAGCAGAGCTGTCCGGGCACCCGGCAGGGGACCAATCACAGTGGTCCCCGCCTTAGAACCCCTGCGATTGGTCAGTCAGATTTGACCAATCGCAGAGTTCAGCAACGCAGCCCCGATGTCCTTGAGGACAACGGGGCTGCACTGCTATAGTCTAATACTTCATGATGGCCGAGTGGGACCTGCCCTGCCCTCCCCGCCCGCCCACAGCATGTAAGTTACACCAAAGCCCCCCCCCCGCGCCTTCAATCCCCCCCTACCGAGCGGTATTTCTAATGTAACGGCCGACATCGCTGCTGGCAGTGATGTGGGCCGTTTGACCCCTTCCATGCCGCGGTCTGTAGGGACCACGGCATGGAAGGGGTTAACAGGGAGAAAGCTCCCTCCCCCATCGGGCGCTGCAGTGCGCTGCCAGCGCACCGATGGTGTGGCCAGAAGAGAGGGAGGGAGCTTCCTCCCCCTTCCATCGGGACGCTGCTCTGCTGTGGCAGCGTCCCAATGGTTACCATGGCAACCAGACGCCATCCGGCTTGCCATGGTATATCAAGCCTGACCAGGCTCCTGCTAAAGGCAGGGGCCTGATCAGGCTTACTGTAAAGTAAAAATACACTGCAGTACACTATATAGTGTACTGCAGTGTATTATAGACATCAGATCCACTGGATCTTCAAGAACCAAGTGGGTCTGAGTCAAAAAAGTGTAAAAACAAATGAAAAATGGAAAAATCATTTTTTTCCATATATGCACATTTATAACTGAGTAAAAATAAATAAAATACCCTAGACATGTTGGGTATCGCCGCGTCCATAACAACTTACTCTACAAAAATCTCACATGGCCTAACCCCTCAGATAAACACAGTAAAAAAATAAAATAAAAACTGTCAAAAAAGCCTTTTTTTTGTCACCTTACATTACAAAAAGCATAATACCAAGCGATCAAAAAGGCGTATTTCTCCCAAAATAGTACCAATCTAACGTCATCTCATCCCGCAAAAAATTAGCCCCTAACTGAGACAATCGCCCAAAAAATAAAAGAACAGCTCTCACACTATGAAGACACAAAACATGATTTTTTTTTTTTGTTTCAAAAATATTATTGTGTAAACCTTAAATAAATAAAAAAAAAGTACACATGTTCGGTATCGCCACGTCCGTAACAACCTGCTCTACAAAAATCTCACATGACCTAACCCCTCAGGTGAACGCAGTAAAAATGAATAAATAAAAGCTGTGCCAAAATTACCAATTTTTGGGTCACCTTGCCCCAAAAAGTGTTATAATGAATAATCAAAAAATCATATTTACCCAAAAATGGTACCATTAAAAATTTCAACTCTTCCTGCAAAAAATGAGCCCCTACACAAGACAATCGGGGAAAAAAAAATAAAAAGATATGGCATTCAGAAAATGGAGACACAAAAACATATTTTTTCTCAAAAATGCTTTATTATGTAAAACTGAAACAAAGAAAGTAGACATATTTGATATTATCGCGTCCGTAACAACCTGCTCTATAGAAATACCACATGATCTAACCTGTCAGATGAACATTATAAAAAACAGTACCAAAGAAATACAGTACCAAAACATCCATTCTTCGGTTACCTTGCCTCCCAAAAAAAAAAAAAAAGAGCGATTAAAAATCATATGTACCCCAAAATAGTACCAATAAAACTGTCATCTTATCCTGTAGTTTCCAAGATGGGGTCACTTTTTGATTGTTTGTACTATAGGGTGCATCTGTGGAGCTTCAAATGGGACATGGTGTCTAAAAACCATACGGCGCTCCTTTCCTTCTGCGCCCTGCCATGCGCCCATACAGCAGTTAACTACCGCATGAGGGGTGTTTCTGTAAACCGCAGAATCAGGGTAATAAATATTTGAGTTTTGTTTGGCTTTTAACCTTAGATGTGTTAAAGAAAAAATGGACTAAAATGGTAAATCTGCCAAAAAAGTGAAATTTAGAAATTTCATCTCCATTTTCCTTTAATTCTTGTGGAATACCTAAAGGGTTAACAAAGCTTATAAAATCAGTGTTAAGTAACTTGAGGGGTGTAGTTTCCAAAATCGGATCATTTATGGGGGGTTCTACTATGTGAGCCCCACAAAGTGACTTCAGACCTGAACTGGTCCTTAAAAAGTGGGTTTTGTAAATTTTCTTAAAAAATTTAAGAATTGCCTCTAAAACTCTAAGCCTTCTAACGCCCCAAAAAAATAAAATTACATTTACAAAATGATGCAAACATAAAGTAGACATATGGGGAATGTTAAATAATAAATATTTTATGAGATATCACTTTCAATTTTAAAAGCAGAGAAATTGAAATTATGAAAATTGTGATTTTTTTTTCAAAATTTTTTTGTAAAGTTGGGATTTTTTCATAAATAAAGGTGACCTATATTGACTCAAATTTATGACTGTCATGAAGTACAATGTGTCACGAGAAAACAATCTCAGAATGGCTTGGATAAGTAAGTGTTTCAAAGTTATCACTACATAGAGTGATACATGTCAGATTTTCAAAAATAAGTCTGGTCACGGAGGTGCAAAATGGCCTGGTCATTAAGGGGTTAAAAGAAAAATATAAGCAATAAAAAGCCTTTTTACTGACTGCAAATAGACAACGCACCTCTGAAGCTGGTGTGTGCATGGTCTGTCTTATGTACAGTACCGCCTATGTTATTCCCCTTTACACCCTGACGGAATAGACTAAATATCGCTGGTGTGAATAAAGGAGCTGTTTGACTAATTATGCTTTAGTTCAAATTATGGCATTATGAACTATAGTATGAATTAGGGCTGGGCGATTAATCGAATTAATTCGCCAATTGAAAGCTTCACGATTTTATTTTTTAGGAAAATCGTGAACTCTATTTTCCTAAAATGGCGCCCGCCAGATAAAATAAAAAAAATCTCTCACCTGTTCTGCACCGCGGCTCCGCTTTGGTGTCCGGCGCTCCCCTTCTTCTCTGGGGCCGCGCTGCACTGTCCTGACCACATACAGTCAGGTGACAGTGCAGCGCCGGGAGAAGAAGACTGAGGAGCGCCGGACCTGGAGCGGAGCCGTGGCACAGTTATCACTTAAACATGCTCCATGTATGAGGGAGTAGGAGTCGGGGTGAGGGGAAATTGAGGAGTCGGAGTCGGGGCTTTGGCTTACCGACTCCACAGCCCTGGATACACCTCTGAAATCAGCATTTCTGTCACTATTTTATGCTGCTCTCAGTGAGATCAGCATAAAGTTGATGACAGGTTCCCTTAAACTGTTTATAGATTAAAAACTAGAACCATCACCTGAAGTTGCGTTAAATTAAGACGTAGCAGATTTTTGGTACATGGCTGTTTACTGTACTATACATGTGGATTTTCAAGACTCTATCTATGCTGCAAATTTTCAAATCCACTATCCTTCATATTGTACAATCAGAGTGGGTCTTTAATGTGGATTTTTCGTTTTGCGATTGAAAAAGGAGAGAGATAATGCTTATTACTAGCAATATCTGAGGTTACTGGTATAAAAAGGTGAAATATTACCAATTATCAGGTGACAACGGCCAATATTCCCCATTTCCCCTAGTGGGATTGCTCTCAGATTATACCACAGTTAGAGTATGTTATAGATAGATAGATATAGATATAGATATAGATATATATATATATATATATATATATATATATATATATATATATATATATATATAGTACAGACCAAAAGTTTGGACACACCTTCTCATTCAAAGAGTTTTCTGTATTTTCATGACTATGGAAATTGTAGATTCACACTGAAGGCATCAGAACTATGAATTAGCACATGTGGAATTATGTACTTAACAAAAAAGTGTGAAACAAGTGAAAATATGTCTTATATTCTAGGTTCTTCAAAGTAGCCACCTTTTGCTTTGATTACTGCTTTGCTCACTCTTGCAAAGCAGTAATCAAGGAGGTGTGATGGTGTGGGGGTGCTTTGCTGGTGACACTGTTGGGCATTTATTCAAAATTGAAGGCATACTGAACCAGCATGCCTACCACAGCATCTTGCAGCGGCATGCTATTCAATCTGGTTTGCGTTTAGTTGGACCATCATTTATTTATCAACGGGACAATGACCCCAAACACACCTCCAGGCTGTGTAAGGGCTATTTGACCAAGAAGGAGAGTGATGGGGTGCTGCGCCAGATGACCTGGCCTCCACAGTCACCAGACCTGAACCCAGTCGAGATGGTTTGGGGTGAGCTGGACCGCAGAGTGAAGGCAAAAGGGCCAACAAGTGCTAAGAATCTCAGGGAACTCCTTTAAGACTGTTGGAATACCATTTCAGGTGACTACCTCTTGAAGCTCATCAAGAGAATGCCAAGAGTGTGCAAAGCAGTAATCAAAGCAAAAGGTGGCTACTTTGAAGAACCTAGAATATAAGACATATTTTCAGTTGTTTCACACTTTTTTGTTAAGTATATAATTCCACATGTGTTAATTCATAGTTTTGATGCCTTCAGTGTGAATCTACAATTTTCATAGTCATGAAAATACAGAAAACTCTTTGAATGAGAACGTCCAAACTTTTGGTCTGTACTGTATGTATACAACTCTTGCAGATATAACATAAGATACCTTTACTTAAAGGGGTTATCCCATGACATTGTAAAAAAAAAAAAAAACATCAGACATCATAGAGTACATGATAATGTCTTTCTAACAAAACTCAGACCAGCCCTGTACCTCACATGGATCCAGAGATCTCCACATTCATTTCTTTGCTAGATTTATATCAACCTGTGATCCCAAGCGGAGTGTCCTTTCTGCTGCAGCTAAGGGGTGTGTGTCCATGCTCTTGCTATCACAGCTCAGGAGGCATGAAACTGAGCATGTGCGGCCATCTCAGTGAGCAGGACAAAGGAATAAGAAACAGAACAAAAGGTGGCGCTATACAGATACATTTTATTGAATAACTCACTGGCTATGCTAAATTTTTAATTACATGCAATTACAAAAGTATTCAGGTCCAGATGCTGGTTTTAAAACTGTACAATATTTTTGTGGGACAACTCTTTTAACTAAAATGTACTACAACATATACAAATACTTTCAATATCATGGTCATATCAGTATACATATACCATGTAACTAGCCTATAGTCTAACAATATAGACAACAGATACTTATCCTTAGAATGTAAGGTGGTCCCCCTTCCTACCTCTAACAGTGATGATAAGGATGGAATCTGGTGCAATGAACACATGAAGGTTTTGCACTAAAATTGTATAATGTCTGAACCTACAGTATCTTGAAGTAGGACTGTTCTTTTAACAAATGGCATATTTGCTATGTTTCACACCATTGCTGCGCTAAATAAAACCACATGTATTTGAACCTCAGTACCCAACTGCCTGTCAACAAGTCGTGCTGTTTTTGCAAAATCTCATACAATATCTTTAATATTTTTTTATATACAATTCTTTAAATTGTTTTTCAGACTAAAGCTAACTTGGTCACACCACGTAATGGAGAACCACTGATTGCTGCTATTCAGGACTTTCTTACTGGTATGTGACATATACTATTTATCTAGGCATGCTGGATTCCCAGCCTCCTCAATGCCTCTTTTCTGTGACATAATGTTTGGGAGTAATGAACTTGTGTTTACTGTACAATAATACTGAATAATAGCTATAATGTCTTCTTTTACTAGCTGCCTATCTCCTCACTCTCAAGGACACATTTTTTGATCGTTCCAAAGCTTGTCAAATCATTGCGTCTATCTTGGTTGGTAAAGATGAAAAGATTAAAGTCCGCCTGCCTCATCCAGCAATCTTAAAGGTATTTGTCTGTAGTACGAGTATTATGAGTAGTTAATGTGGATTTCTCATCTTTGTCATTGGAAGACCCGTGATAGACCATAGGTACAACTGCTGCCATTAGGAGGCGGACACTAAGCTTAAAAAGTGTTTGTTCCTCCCACCATCTATATCCTTCCCAGTGGGGGCTAAGCTAAATCAGTTTTAGCTTAGTGTCTGTAGGAGGAAGACATGCTTCCTTGGCAAGTCAAGTCTTTTTTTGTATACACTGCTTGTTCCTTGCCGTTTGAAGACAGGTAGAGCAGACCTCAAAGTCTAGAGTTATCATAGATTATGTATCTGGCTAGAGTTATCCTTTCACCAGAGAAGATAGTCCACCTATGCAGCAGGATTTGCCTTCCTCTCCTCTACCCAATTTGTCTCTGCATGTATGTCCTCAGTCTCATAGTTGGCACTATAGAAGCCATCCTATGCACCCAATTTAATTCTCGCCCTTTTTATCATGTGATCCTGACCAGGTAGGACAAGTCTCCGACCTTATATCCATATCTCTTATATTTTATAATCTCTAATCTCCATTAGATGTCACATATGCTTAAAAATAAAAATGACTCATAATCACTTGATATGTCTATGGGAAAACAGGAACTTAGCAGAAGTTGAAATATGCATATGGAATTTCCCAGATAGATGAAGTAATGTGTAAGTGTCCTCATTAGCATTGGGCGGCTACCATCATCATCCTTTTGATTTGATGTTACATGTATACTTGTATGATTGTGATTGGATATATTAAAATTGATGACAAAGGGGGGTGTGATTACACCAACATGTATTTCTAATAAAATTAGCTCTCTGGGTGTACCCAGGAGAGATATGCATGATCAGCAATGAGACGACTGGACGTGCATTTCTTGTGCTGCGGCCGCACCCTCTTACCATGAAGGGGGAAATTTAACATAATTTGAACACCACAGCCAACTGAGTATTAAGTCTAATTTGGGACTTATCCTAAATTCCACTGACACTTGATGACCAGGTGAGGGCAAGTGGATTGCAGACTTTCCAAACAGGGAATGTATAGAACCAGGAGGATGGGTCCTCAAGTCTTTCAGGCAATATGCAATCGTTTGGGTCCACTGGACATAGACTTGATGGCATCCCGCTTCAACCATCTGCTCCCTACCTTTGTCACGCAGTCCTATGACACACTCACTCTGACGGTAGAAGCCCGCATCATTCCTTGGAGCCAATTCACATTTCCTTCCTCCTCCATTATTGACCCCGATACTCCGGAAAATATGGGACAAGGATCTGCTCGTCATCTAAGTTGCTCCAGATGGGCATTGGCATTTCACATCTTCCATTGCAGGAGGAACTTCTCTCCCACCTGAATTTACATTTGCTGCGTTTAATGGCATAGTTAAATCCACTGTTCTCAGAGCTATGGGATTCTCAGAATGCCATCCAAACTATGATCAAGGGAAGAAAACCAGCATCCTCCCCTGTCTACCAAAGGATTTGGAAGTCTGCTTTTCACTGGTGTGAACAGTTGCAACTTTACCAGTGCACTTGTCTCTCCCTTTCATCCTCTTTCTTTTAGATGGTTTGGATCTGGGCCTATACCTCATTTCTCTCTAGGGGCAGGTCTCTGCAGGATCTATAATTTCAGCACCCTCTCGCCATCAGTTTGGTGATTTTGACCTTACTTCAGTATGTGGCCTGCCTTGTTACAACCTTAGGACCTCAGCCCTTTGATGAATGTACTAGATAAATACTCATTCGAAATCTTACAGGAAATTTCCTTGTGTTTTCTTTCTTTCAAGGTAGCCTTCCTGGTCGCTGTCGCTTCTATACACAGAGTTTTAAAACTGGTGGCTTTGAGCGTAAATCCTCTTTCTCGGTTCTACATCAGAACAAAGTCGTCATCCAACCAGTACCCTCCATGTCGAGGCTGTATTGGCCTTTCATATTAAAAAGGACACTGTCTTGCCCTTGTTTTTTTTTTTTTTTTTTTGACCAAAATTTTATTGTATTTAATAAAATTGTTACAGAAATAACAACAAACATTGCCATTATTGTGAAGATCACCATTACAATGTATCTGCAATCATAAAAGGCAAAATTTAGGGAACAAATAAGTAAAATAAAATAAAAATTGTGCAAACAACAAAGTATTGGACGACACGTGATTAATACCTTGCACGCTCAGAAAAATACATCAGCAAGTAGTATCAGGTTTGCCGAGGTATTAATTAGGGCCTATCCACTATTTCCTACTCCTTCTGAATCCTTATTGTATGGGGATGAGGTCCAAATGTCCCAGTTATTATGAAATTTATTAATCTTATGGAGGTTGTAGGCATTAATTCTTTCGAACATGCAGTTGACATTAACATAGTTGACTATTTCTATTATAGATGGTAAAGCTGAATCTCTCCAATATTTGGCTATCTTAAGTCTCGTAGCAATAAGAATGTGTACGATAACGCATAAGTGAGATGCAGGAAATATATCTAGGTCTAAGGAAAGCAAGGCTTGTTGTGCCGTAAGTGTAACAGGGAAGTGAGATATCCTAGAAATTAAAGCTTCAACTGCCTTCCATAATGTTTGGATACACGGGCAATCCCACCAAACATGTAGCATGTCCGCTTTCCCACCCTTACATCTCCAACAGACATCTGAATGTTCACTATACATCAACGATAATCTGTGAGGTGTCATATACCATCTGTATCTTATCTTAATGGCATTCTCAAGATGGTTAATACATTTAGAAACCTTAGGGATGACAACATAAGAGTCTAACCATCTATTTGGCGAGATTTCCTCATCAAATTCAGAGCTCCATTTCGACAGATGTGGGAAGCTACTGGGACAAGAAGCCTCAATCAGAATGTTATAGGTAGCGGAAAGTGCTTTAATATTTGGGTTTTTATTGTTAAGAAGAGAGTATAATTTAGGTATAGAATCACCATAGATTTGAGAAAGGTCCAACCTCTGGAGAATTGACTTAACCTGAAGGTATTGAAATGGATTATTGGGAGGTAATCCATATTTTAATTGCAAGTCGTGGAAGGAGAGAATGCCGTTATCAGAAGTTAAGTCCCCCAAACTAGCAATGCCATGATTTATCCATTCAGACAGGCTTAAGTTTAATGTACCCATTTCCAAGATTGTAATTGAAATACGATGCCAGTCAGGGAAATTAATTATTTTTTTGGTATAGAGAGACTTCCACACTTCCATACAAGCTTTAATGGTCTCGGGCAATTTTAAATTCGGATAACCAAAAATTTGAGAACCCTGTAAAAATGTTTGAATATGTTTGGTCGGAATTAGGTTATGTTCAAGATCGACCCATAATTTATTAGGATCACTGAGCCAGAGGGATCGTAATTGATCCACAATACAGGCTCTGTAGTATTGCACCACTGATGGGCAACCCATTCCTCCTTTCGCTGTAGGAAGGAACATCGTATCAGCCTGTATCCTTGCTTTCTTGTTGTTCCAAATAAATCGCCACAGCAGACTATGAATTTCCTTAAGATTTTTCATAGGGATGTATATCGGAAGGTTACGGAACATATAGAGAACAGTAGGTAATACCATCATTTTGACTGTGGCAATGCGCCCCATCCATGAGATCTCAGTTTTGTCAAACTTACATAGATCTTCTTTAATCCTTTTAATTAGGTCAGCGTAGTTAACTGATAACAAATTACACGAGGGAAAAGTTATTTTAATGCCTAAATAAGAGATGGATTTCGAATTCCATTGAAACTGGTATGAAGATTTCAAAGAGTCTACAATAGACCTCCCAAGACCCATATTGAGAACCTGGCATTTGTTAATGTTCAGTTTATAATATGAGACGTTACTAAACTGATGTAGGATTCTCATAGCTGCTGGGAGAGATGTTTGGGGGTTGGACAGGATGGTGTCGTCTGCGAATAAGCCGATTTTATGGTGTCTACTTCCTACTTTAAACCCCGAGATCTCCTCAGAAGCGCGTATGTGTTCAGCCAGAGGTTCTATTGATAGAACAAAAATTAAGGGGGAGAGGGGATACCCCTGCCTGGTACCATTTGAAATAGTAAATTCTTTAGATACGAAACCTGTAGTGAAAACTTGTGCTGAGGGATTTGTATACAATGCTAAAATAGCGTTAAGGATATTACCCATAAATCCATATTTTTTAAGTACTGCAGTTAGGTATTCCCATTGTACTCGGTCGAACGCCTTCTCTGCATCCAAAGAAAGGAGGAGAGAAGGCGTTCGCCTAACCTCCGCCACATTGTCTTGCCCTTGTTTTGCACAGCTCCAACTCAGGCTAAAGAACAGGCCCTCCATACCCTGCATGTAGTGTTGGCAGTCTGCATTTATCCCAATTCATGATCACTGAGGGTCTTAGGAAGTGTCTGGTTGCGTCTAAATCCACTATCTCTTGTTGGATCTATCTCACCACTTCAGAATCTTGCTGCTCTATGGGCAGGGAGCTCCTTTTTTCGAGTTACCACTCATTCCACCATTCTGTGGCTGACTCTTAAGCAGTTCGTCACCAAGCGTCTGACTTACAGGTGTGTAAGGCTACTTCCTGGTCTTCTCTGCAAGCCTTTACAAAATTTAAGTGGAAACATTTACATTTGCTGACATGGCAGTGGGACATCAGTCTACTGAGTCCTTTTGTTTCCCCATCTTAGGGACTGCTTTGGAATGTCCTGTGGTTTTCTGTTTTGACACAGGTGAGTAAAACTGATTTTTGTTATTTACTGTAAATCCTTTTCTCTTCCATTCATTGGGGGGACAGCTATCACCCTTCGAATATTCTGCTGTGTCGTTGGGATTTTCCTGGGTTCTCCAGATTGTTGTTGTCTGCCTCTCTTTTCAGCGGCTATGTTAGTTTGGGTATTTTTTCCTCTTTTTCTACTACTGCTCTAGAATGCACTGATTTACCGATGGTCGCTGTGGGGAAAGGTATAACTGGGAAGAACGAACACTTTTTATGTTTACCATCCTCTCCTAGTGGCATCAGCTATACCCATGGTCTATGCTGTGTCCCATGGTCTATCTTGTGTCCCCCAATGACTTGTGTCCTTTTGACTTTCACAGCCAGTAACTCTGTGGACTGGAAAGCAGATCTTCAGCATTATCCTTCAACCAAGTGTGGACAATCCTGTCCGTGCCAACTTGCGTACCAAGGGCAAACAGTACTGTGGGAAAGGAGAGGATCTGTGCCATAATGATTCTTGTAAGTTCTGTTTTGGTCTTTTTATCTTAGATGACCTTTCATCACTCCTGACATTACTGTTTTAATAGCTTTATGCATTCCCCATGTAACAACAATTCTGGAGCATCTATTCTTATGGCTCTATGTTGTACCATTCCTTTATTATTTGCACTAGAAGTTATATGTGAATTGCTATTTCCCTTCAGTAAAGGAACAGAGGGGAGGTAACAATTTGGAGGTCTGAACATGGCAGTCTGAACATGGCAGCACTGATTGGCTAGAGTCAGTCTGTGCAGGGACACCCCCCCAACTGGTCACCTCCCTTCTGTTCCTTTACTGAAGGCAAATAGCAATTCATTCATAACTTCTAGTGCAAATAATAAAGGAATGGCACAACACAAAGACATAATAGATGTTCCAGACTTGTTATTACATGGGGAATACATGAAGCTATTAAAATAGGCATGTCAGGAGTGGTGAAAGGTCCTCTTTAAAGGGATTGTTCAAGATTACAAATGGCTACTTTCTTTCAAAAAGTGAATGGGGCTGAGCTGCACTACCACACACCACCATGCGTTTTTAAAGAGGACCTTTCAGCATTCCTGACATGCCTATTTTAATAGCTTCATGCATTCCCCACGTAATAACAATTCTGGAACATCTATTCTTATGTCTGTATGTTGTGCCATTCCTTTATTATTTGCACTAGAAGTTATGGATGAATTGCTATTTGTCTTCAGTAAGGGAACAGAGGGGAGGTGACCAGTTGGGGGTGTGAACATGGCAGCACTGATTGGATAGAGTGAGTCTGTGCAGGGACACACTCCCAACTGGTCACCTCCCCTCTGTTCCCTTACTGAAGACAAATAGCAATTCATTCATAACTTCTAGTGCAAATAATAAAGGAATGGCACAACATACAGACATAAGAATAGATGTTCCAGAATTGTTATTACATGGGGAATGCATGGAGTTATTTAAAACAGGCATGTCAGGATTGGTGAAAGGTCCTCTTTAATCCTGGACAGCACGCTCAAAAAAATTTGACTTCATTAGAGGACAAAGGTGCTTTTTAAAGAGGTGTATATGATGTCAAATGACCTATGATGTCAAAGTTTTGTCAAACATTTTAAAGAATTTTTAGTGATGGATTTTTTTTTTAATTCTGCATGTTTTCGGTGTTAGAAAAAAAAAAAATCCTGATAATGAAGTTTTCACCGTCACTTGGGCACTGAGCCACATAATAGGCTGACACGTTCTGTTCTGTAACGCTAATTATTTTTTTTTTTTTTTTTTTTTTTTTTTTAGTACTGGTAGGATTCGACTCCATTCAGACGTCCACATCCGTTCCACAATTTTTCAGAACGCATGCGCACTTTCATTTCGAATGGGCCGCAAAAGATGCGGATAGCATCCGTAGTTCTGTTCCGCGGCCCCACAAAAAAGATAGAGCATGTCCTATTCTTGTCCACAGCCACAGACAGGAATAGGCATTTCTATCACAGGGGTGGTCGTGTGTGGTCAGCAGAATGCGGAACGTACATGGCTGGAGTCCGTGTTTTGCAGATCTGCAACTTGCGGACCGTGAAACATTTGCAGACAAGTGAATGAACTCTTAGGTCGTGTGAATGGGTCCGCATCTATTCCTCAATTTTGCGTAATAAATACGGCCTCATTCACTTCAATGGGTGGCTCGCGATCTTGCCGAGCCGCGGCTCCGCAAGAAAATATAGAACATTTCCTATTCTTGTCCACAACAGCGGACAAGAATAGGCATCTTCTATGGGGTGCCGACGATGTGTGTTCTGCAAATTGCGGAACACACACCGTTCGGCATCCGTGGTATTTGCGGACCCGCAGTATCACGGCTGTCTGAACGGCCCCTTACAGTGAAAGGTAACACCTTTATATAATATAAGAGGGTTGCAGTATTGACAGTTGGTACACAGCTCACTCCTACCCTCTCTGCACCGTTCACAGTGCATGTCTAGAACACACTCCCATAGAAGTCAGTTAACATCTCCACATTCCGTTACTATGGTCCATGGTGGCTGCTGTAAAGCATCTCTCTAAATACTGTTAACATGTACAGAAAGTGATATAGAAATAATTTACGCTATTCTTGGCTTAAAGAATTTTGTCACCACGTGCTTGCATATCAATCTAAATGAATTGTTATATGTGAGCTAGTTTCCTTTGTAGAACGCTCTTTCCCTCATCTTTATTGGTGCCCACATTCCAGAGTAATTCTTCTTGGTTTCAAATTAATTGCTCATTGCAGAGAGAATGTCACTGTTGCACCTCATTACACCAAATGCCACAATTTTTATAGTTTCCAAAATGGGGCCACTTTTTGGGGGTTTCCACTGTATGGTTACCTCAGGGTCTCTTAAAATACGACATACAACAAATGGTTTTGGAAGTTTTTGGAAAATGTGAGGAATTGCTTCTAAAATTGTAAGCCTTCGAATGCCCTAAAAAATAAAATGACATTTACCAAATGATGCCAGCATAAAGTAGGCTTATGGGGAATGGTGATTTCTAACTATTTGGTGAGGTATTAGTATCTGTCCAAAAAGTTGAGAAATTGAAATTTAGAAAATTGTGAATTTTTCCAAATCTTCTGTAACTTTTGATATATTTTTTTTAAATAAAGGAAACAAAATCGACCCAACTTTACTGCAAACATGAAGTACAATGTGTCACCAGCACACAATATCAGATGGAATTTCTGACTAAAAGTTAAATTGTTTAATTTCCAAGTTGTGTGACTCTTTCCGCAGATGTTACAATTCAGAACAGTGACCTGGTGTGTGGTAGCATGGACAAGGGAACTTTGGGTTCTGGCTCGAAGAATAATATTTTCTATATCCTTCTGAGAGACTGGGGACAAGTTGAGGCTGCTGATGCTATGTCACGCCTGGCAAGACTGGCACCGGTATACTTGTGTAAGTGCAATCTGTGGCAGTGGCATGGTAAACTAGCCTTTTTAACAGTTGTCTAATTAATGAATTAAAAAAGCCTGCTTTAATTTTTATACAATATATTGTCCCCCTTTTTAAAGGGGTTGTCCCGGATTCAGAGCTGAACCCAGACATACCCACATTTTCACCCAGGCAATCCCCCTAATATGAGCACTGGAGCATTTCATGCTCCGATGCTCTCCTTTGCCCTGTGCTGAATTGTGCCAGGCAAAGGCTTTTTTAGAGATCCAATGACCGGGCTCTCCATAGGGACTGTGCTAAAGCCTGCCCATCAGAACCGCTGATGCCACTGATTACCCTGCTGGACTGAAGCCTTCGCCAGCAGTGTAAAAACATAAGCAAAAAAGCCCTTGGCCTGCACAATCCCTTGCAGGGCAAGGGAGAGTGTAATAAATAAATGTCTGTGAAAAATATCACTACTGGTTCTCCTATCCAAATATAATGTATGCTTTATTTGGAATAAGGAACCCCTGGAGGACTCATTACCAGGATTCAACAAAAGTTATATAAAAAATGAATAATTTAGTTTATTTTAGATCTTCGTGGAAGTTGATAAATTACAAAAATAGTTTAAGAAAAAGTCTTAGTCTATTGTCCATGTGTAATTATGAAAGTCCATAGTATCATGGTTGAAGGGTAGAAGCTTTCTTCTCAGGTTCCATGTGTTCCATCTTCTTCAGCAGCAACCCCCAACAGAGTGAGGGTAGACTACCACCCCTTGTCTGTCCCTGTCAGTCATTTATACCATAGATTCAGGCATGAATTGCTAACGTATGCAGTTCTACATTGTCGTATATGGAAATCTCAAATATAGGTCTTGACGTTCTCATAGAGACCTCCCATTGCCCTTGTGTATTCCTATAGATGGTGTCAGTGTATAGTGTAATAACTCCTTTATATCAAATACTAATTAATATTATATAAAAAATTATTTAACAGAGAACATCGCTCCGATGCTAATATCAGGGGGCCTGGGTGGAAAATGGGGGTAAAAATATTGAACTGTACAAGGGGGCATTTCACTGCACGCTTGGGGGTGGGATATGTTACTTGAAAAATGTCACTGAATTTTAAAAAATTAGCTGTAATTTTATGCAGCTGAATACCTGTTAATACTGTAAGCCTAAGGAACTGTTCACATGAGATTTGTGCATCCTGTTAGGACGAATTTGTTTTCTTTTCACCATGCATTGTAATAATTCCTAGACTTAAAGGAGTTTTTATGGTATTTATCAACTTCCTCCACGTCTGACCCCCCCAGAATCCCAAGTACAGGTGTCCCCTGCGTATCAGCAGTGCACATGCATGACCACTGCTGTATTCTTTTCAAAGGAATTGACAGCACTCAGCTATCTTGGTCCCATAGAAGTTGAATAGATGTGGTAGTCATGTATGTGCACCACTCCAATCACACAGGGAAGTCAGGGACCCTCAGAACTGGTGGGAGTTCCAGTATTCTGACCCCCAGGGATTATAAATATCTCCTATACTGTGGATAGGTGATAAATGTTCTTTGTGAGAAAATGTCTTAGAAATTTAATTCGTATTCTTGTCCCTGATTCAGCAAACAGAGGTTTCTCCATTGGCATTGGAGATGTTACTCCAGGGCAAGGTCTACTGAAGGCCAAACAGGATCTTTTAGATGCTGGGTACAAGAAGTGTGATGAGTACATTGAAGCTTTAAACACTGGAAAGCTGCAACAGCAACCTGGGTGTAGTGCAGAGGAGACATTGGAGGTTGGTCCTGTATACATACAAACATGATTTATTTATTTTTTTCCCCCTATCAAACTTGTATTTTAACCATTTCGCTACCCGTGCTGTACATGATGTATGCATTGTGAGAGATGTGTAAACATAACGCCCGCTGCACGTGCGAGTTATGGTTGGCAGGTCTCTGCTGTTTCAAACAGCAGAAACCTGCAACTAATTACTGCGACCAGCAATAATGCGTCCAATGAAGATGTCAATAGTCGCTTTGAATGCGCTGGGTCTCACTGAAAAGACCCACAGCATTCATGCTGCAATTCTTATTTTGGCCACTAGATGGCAGGCCAACATAAGAAATGAGCAATACAGTGATCCCTTAACATACAATGGCCTCAGGATACAATATTTCTAAAATACAATGGTTTTTTTCTGACCCATCTTAAGTTGAAACTAGACTCAACCAATCAAGGTCGCTTCTCTGGTAAAATAGCTGTATTAGTTGCTAGTTAGCAGCTATCCCTTACTGTTATATGTAAGGACTTGTTTTGTCTATCTTAGTTATCTGCTTATTTTTCTTAAATATTCATTTTCTCTTCTTTTGGATGACATTTTTGGGCTTTGGAACCAATTACTCAACTTACAATGGTTTCAATATACAATGGTTATCCTAGAACCAATTAATATTGTAACTTGAAGGGACCAATGTAGACAGTAATAAACTCATTTTAAAAATCCATGATTGTTCAAAATAAAAAATTAAAGAAACAGATTTTCAAAATCATTACAAAAAATAAAAAAAATGTTAAAATTAGAGATGAGTGAGCATGCTCGAGTGCCATTTTCGCGTATTTGCGTACGCATTTTAAATTTGGTACGCTAATACATACACATATTTTAATCTGTACACAAATGCATACGCATAACGTACAAATTGTTAAAATGCATACGCATTAGTGCACAGATTAAAATATGCGGATGTATTAGCATCCCAATTTTAAAATGCGTACGCAAATATGCGAAAATGGCACTTGAGCATGCTCGACCGAGCATGCTCACTCATCTCTAGTTAAAATATATAAAATAAAAAATATAAAAGTTTAAATCGCACTCTTTCTGTATAATAAAAAAATAAATACCTAAATAACAAAAAGTAAAAAACATCATGGGTATCGGCGCGACCGAAAACCCCCGTATTATTAAAATATAAAAATATTTTTCCAACATGGCGAATGGAGTAGCGGGAAAAAAGGGTCAAAATGGCTAATTTGCCATTTTTTTCATTGCTTCTCTTAAAAATGGGATCAAAGTCACACACTCTCGAAAATGGTATCAATAAAAACTATAGATTGTCCTGCAAAAATGAGCCCCCACTAAGCTCAGTAGATAAAACTTTTTCAAAGTTTGAATTTATTTTTACACTATTTAGACATTAAAAAAACCTGTACATATAGGGTATTGTTGTAATTATACTGACCCAGAGAATAAAGGGCATTCTGTTTTGCTGCAAACGAAATGCTGTGGGAATAAAACCCGTAAAACGTTTTTTTTTTTTTTTGTTTGTTTTTTAATGTTTCTTTTTTTTACTGCTTCCCACTACATTGTATGCCACAATTAATGGCGGCTTTAGAAAGTACAACTTGTCCCACAAAAAATAAGCCCTCATACAGCTATGGGAACGGGAATATAAAAAAAATTATGGATCAAGGAAGATAGGGAAGAAAAATGAAAAGGGTTAAGTAAATTACACATGCAATTGTGCTTCTTTATATAATTTTTCCAGTTAAAAAACTGAGATAATTTAGAAGTGTTAATGGTATTATCATTCAGCAAAATGTCTATAGAACTGTTATCTCTGTCCTCACAAGGCCTTGATCTTGCGTGAGCTGTCAGTTATCAGAGACCATGCTGGCAGTGCCTGTCTAAGAGAACTGGACAAGAGCAACAGCCCCCTCATCATGGCTTTGTGTGGCTCCAAAGGTAAGTTATGTGTCAAAGACCAACTTTGATTGCTGTGACTTCATAAGTTGTCATCAATTGGACTTGTTACCACAGTCTTTCAAGCGGTTTCCACAGGATAGGGGTCCACAAGCGCTGCTGAAGTGACCAATGAGATAGGAGCGGTGCTGCACATGTGTGCCCTCCGCTCCATTCACGTCTCTGGGACTGCCACGTACAACCCTCACAGCAGTCCCACTGAAGTAAATGGAATGGGGGACGCGTATGAACAGCACTGCTCCATTCTCATTGGGCAGTTCGGCAGCACTTGGGGCCCCCTGTTCTTGTGACCGTTGGGGGTCCCAGCAGTCAGACCCCCAGCAATCAATAACCTATGCCCTCTCCTATGCATAAGGGATGTTTGTGGCACCAGCCTTTTAATGGTTTCTAGTAAGGTACACTATAATATGGCTGAATGAAACTGGTTTCTATCATCACTTGCGTACACAGGAAGAACGTTTGAGTCTTGTCCTAGTACATCTAGTACATTTTATCATTTAACTTTGTTTAGGTTCATTCATTAACATCTCCCAGATGATTGCCTGTGTGGGTCAGCAGGCTATCAGTGGGTCTCGTGTTCCTGATGGCTTTGAGAATCGATCCCTTCCTCATTTTGAAAAACATTCAAAGGTGAGTTTACAAATTTATTGTTAAGTACTTTATTATGTTATTTACCTGAGTATTTGATTTCTTTTAAAAAAAAATCTAAAAAATTGTCAAGGTCCTTGACTCTTATAAGGAGGCATAATCCTCACCTGGACTTTATTTCTGTTCACATCAACATAGTGACTTCTGTCTTTAATGGTAGCACAAAATGCTGTATTAGATCTGTTGTCAGAGTCCGTAGGTTTGACAGAAATTAAGTGTTGCATGCTAATTATGATGAAATGGAGCCTCTGATGCAGATGTGAACACAGATGAAGTTGCTTGAAGTTTGGTAACATGTTTATTCCATAGGTTACATCTGTTTAATTCCTTATCTGCATTCTCAAGTGCTTGGGGGAAAAAACATCTATTTAGTTAATTTTCTGCATCAAAATATATTTAATTGTTAAACTGCATTCTTAATACATATGTACAGCTACCAGCAGCCAAGGGATTTGTGGCAAACAGCTTTTATTCTGGACTGACTCCCACAGAATTCTTCTTCCACACCATGGCTGGACGCGAAGGTCTGGTGGACACAGCTGTTAAGACAGCAGAGACTGGTTATATGCAGGTATGGCATACATACTGTAGTAGTGTACAAGTAACATTTCATTTTGTGAATTACTTCATTTGGTACTTTAATAACATTGTTTTGCCAGCAATTTTTATTTGAAGCTCTTTAACAGAGCTTGTGATTTGGTTTAGTGGCAATTTCATTTGAAATTGTGAACACTGTCACCATAAGCCAGCAGTCAGGCAGTGGTGCCTGAGGGAGCCTAAACTCACATATCGATAAGCGGGTAATAGTTAAAATACGAACGCTAACAATTCATGTTGGACAATAATCATGTACTGTAAGTGTATGTAGTGACTGAGCAGTTGTGCTGAAGCTCATTCAATGCTTGTAAAATGTTTTAGGCAAACAAATCAATTATTATCATTGAATTGTGGTAATGTAAAGGAACATTGTGTGATTTTTTTTTTTTTTTTTGGCAATGTGATTGATGTAAAATCAGGCATGTTTTATGTCTAAATACAGTGCGCTATCCTCGATTAAGCAAGTAAACAATCTCATGCAAACAAATTTGTACTCAATCTTTGCATGAATATGTTTGTCATTTGCTTTTAATTGTTAAATGCAATTGTGTCAATCACCAGTGTAAATATACACTTGCCTAATGCTCCCTGAAAAGGGTTGTGCAGTGGTATAAATGTTGATAAGCTCTCCTCAGGATAGGTCAATAGTATCAGATCGGCAGGGTTCCAACAACCAGCACCACAATGATTAGCTGTTTGAAGGGTTCACAGTGCTCGGGTGAGCGCTGCATCCTCTTCAGTGCACGCGATCTAGATTATAGCCACGGTGTACTGTAATGTAATTACAACCGCTTTTCATATTCAGGTAAATTGAACGAGCAGAGGTATTTACACTGCACCACTGCTACAAGTGCAGGTAAATAACATGATAACCTTACTCTCAGAAGCAGGAGTGCTGGGACACCCACCAATCTATTGATAACCTATCCTGTCAGTCAACAGAATCTGCTGCCTTGGATTAACCTTGTTTTCTGTCCTGTTCTTCAAACCGCACATCCAAACCATTTCCACCACCTGCCGCCTACAACTCAAAAATATCTCCTGCATCCCTGAATTCCTCAACCAGAAGTCTGCAAAAATGCTTGTACATGCCCTCATCATCTCCCACCTAGACTTCTGTAACATCCTCCTATGTGGTCTTCCATCTAGCACTCTCACACCCCTCCAATCTATCCTCAACTCTGCTGTTCGTTAATCCACCTCTCACCCCGTTGCTCCTCTGCCTCTCCCCTCTGCGAATCCCTTCACTGGCTCCCTGTGACCCAGCGAATTCAGTTTACAGTACTAACAAATACTTAAAAGGCAGTCCACAAACTGTCCTTACATCTCTGAACTACTTTCCCAATACATCTCAACACGTAATCTCCGATCCTCTCAAGATCTCCTTGTCTCCTCTGTCACCTCTTCCCACAATCGCCTCCAAGATTTCTCCTGTGCATCCCCCATACTCTGGAATTCTCTACCCCAACATATCTAACTAACCTACAGTGGAAACATTCAAAAGAAACCTGAAAACCCACCTCTTCAGACAAGCCTACGACCGGTGACCCTGCTGCTAGACTGCCATGACCAGCATTACCCTCACCTTACCGTGTAGATTGTAAGCCGTCGCCTGTAGGGCCCCCTCTCCTTTTGTATCAGTTTGTAACTCGTCTTTTTCATGCTTATTGCAATTGTCTGTATGTATACCCCTTTTCATATGTACAGCGCCATGGAATGAATGGCACATTAATAATAAATAACAATCCTGAGGATAGGTCACCAGTCTTATGCCACTGCACAGCCCATTTAAGATCCTCTCACAGATGCAACAAGCTTGTCAATATTTGCTTGTCTTTTTAACAGGGCTCTGGTCCAGGTTATATATGGGAGCCCAAAAGCTTTAAAGTGTTATACACTTGTCACTGCTCTGCTTTGGTATATAAAAATTTTCAGGGAATAATAGAATTTATAATAATAGAAATCCAGCGTGAAGTAAAATCCAGTTTGATGAAATATTAAAACCGTTTCTCCTGTAAGACTCCTGGACCAATGCATTTCCACTGGAAGGTGGGCTTACTCATAGTTCTTATTCCAACCAAGATCTATAGCTTTTTTTTTTTTTTTTTTTTTTTTTCGTCTTTGTCGATGTAGCTCTATAAGGGCTTGTTTTTTTGCAGGTCAAGTTGTAGTTTTTAATGCACAATTTTGGGGTACATATAATTTATTGATTAACTTTAAATTAGATTAACTTTAAATTAAATCTTTCTGGGTAGAAATGAAAAAAACAGCAATACTGTTATTATCTTTGTATGTTGTAACTTTTGCGACATTCTTTGCGGCAAAAATAACATAACTTCACTTAGGTCAGTATGCAATAAAAACTTTGTTTTTATATTGTCCATACCAAGACTCATCAAAATGTTTCTTTCTACAGAACTGTGTGAGGGCTTAAAGGGGTTGTCTGAGTTATTTTTTTGTTCTTTATATGTTACTAACTTGTCAGGTATAACAACTTTCCCATATACTTTGTGTTTCTAAAGCTGCTGGTTTCTCAGAGTTGACTGAGGGTCACATGACCTGTGATGTCAGCTTATCTCCCTGGTCTGTGATGTTTCGTGTACAAGCCTCAGAGTTCAGATAAGAGTCTGTACATGAGACGTTACTGGCCACGCCCCTTTCTTTGCCGGGCTCCTGCTATCTTCTCTCTCCCTGGATTCCTTCAGATAAAACATTAACCCCTTCAGCCAGAACACACTGAGGGCTCAAGGCTTTATAACAAATAGTAGCTGCAGCAGTGAGAGGAGACAAATGCTGGGCAAGGAGCTATAGAGGAATTGTACAAGAACAGGTAGGGAGAATTTCCTGTGTGTATCAGCAGTGTCATTGTACAGCTGGGACTTGTAGTCCTACACAAACAACATGCTGCTGTGTATCCCAGCAGGCAGACATGTACTCACAGCACTTATATTCACTGCCTTTGCAGAGAAGGGGGGAGGGGTAGAGATTGTTATTACTGCATGTAAACAAAGGCCAGAAGAGAACCAGGGAAATGAGGAAATATAGATTTTTTTTTTTGCCTAAAACTTGCTGAACTTAGTTATATATTGCTACCTATCAGATTTACAGTGCTATATTTTTTTTTCCATAACTTGGACAACCCCTTTAATTTTTGCAGGACGACTTGTAGTTTTCATTGGTATCCTTTTGAGATACATATCACATTTTGATCGCTTTTCAGTCCATTTTTTTGTGTGGCAGATAAGCAAAAGCAGTAATTCTGCTCTTTTTTGTGTAATTTTTTTCCAGCCTTCACCATCCTAGATAAAGGTCATTACAGATGCGGCCATTTCCAAATATGAGGAGTGCTTATTTATTTATTTTTTCATTGAATAGTATTTTTTCAGTGCAAAAATATGTGTGTATAATGAGGTAAAACCAAAATAAATTAAAACAAATATAGATATTAAGTATCGCTGCATCCGTAACAACCTGCCCTATAAAAATATTACACACTACCCCCAAAAGGTAAATGCTGTAAAAAATTAAATAAAAACAGGGCCAAAAAAGCAATTTTTTGTCACCTTAAGCGGAAAAAATGTAATACCAAGCGATCAAAAAGTTATATGTACCCCAAATCAATCAACCGTACCAATCAAACCATCATCTCATCCTGCAAAAAATGTGTCCCTGCATAAGACAATCTGCCAAAAAATAAAAAACATATGGCTCTCAGAATATGGAGACACTAAAACATGATTTTTTTTTTGTCAAAAATGCTTTTATTGTGTTAAAGTGAAATAAATTTTAAAAAAGTAGACATATTAGGTATCGCCGCGTCCGTAACAACCAGCTCTATAAAAAATATCACATGATCTAACCCTACTGATGAACATCATAAAAAACAAAATAATAAAATAAAATGTGCCACCTTACATCACAAAAAGTGTAATAAATAAATAAAATAAAATACTACCAATCAAACCGTCACTTCATCCCGCAAAAAATGGGACCCTACATAAAACATACATGACATAAGACACAAATACATGATCTACCCCCTAAGGTGTATGCTGTAAAAAAAAAAAAAATTATAAAAACTGCCAAAACAACCTATTTTTTGGTCTACTTGCCCCATAAAGTGTAATATTGAATGATCAAAAAATATTATGTACCCAAAATTGGTACCAATGAAAATGTCAACTCTTCCCGTAAAAAAACGAGCCCCTGCACAAGATGATCGGCAGAAAAATAGAAAAAATGTCTTTCAGAAAATGGAGACACAAAAATGTTTTTTTTTTTTCAAAAATCGTTTATTATGTAAAACTGAAACAAACAAAAAAAGTAGACTTGTTCAATATTGTCACATCCCTCCTCTATAAAATATCACATAACATAACCTGTTAGATGAACATTGTAAAAAATAAATAAATAAAAAATTGTGCCAGAACAGCCATTTTTGTAACCTTGCAAACAAAAAGCATCATATAAAGCGATCAAAAATCATATGTACCCCAAAATAGTATCACCTCATCCTGCATAGTTTCCAAAATGGGGTCGCTTTTTGGTTGTTTCTACTGTAGGGTTCATCAGGGGTGCTTAAAATGAAACGTGGTGTCTAAAAACCAGTCCAGCAAAAACCTTTTGACGTTCCTTTCCTTCTGCACCCTGCTGTGCGCCCATACAGCAGTTTACAACCACATGTGGGGTGTTTCTGTAAATCGCAGAATCGGGGTAATAGATTTTGAGTTTTGTTTGGCTGTTAACACTTGATGTGTTAAAGTAAAAAACATGTATTAAAATGAAAAATCTGCCAAAAAAGTGAAATTTACAAATGTCATCTCCATTTTCCTTTAATTCTTGTGGAATACATAAAGGGTTAACAAAGTTTGTAAAATCAGTTTGGAATACCTTGAGGGGTGTCGTTTCTAAATTAGGGTCATTTATGGGTGGTTTCCCCTATGTAAGCTTCACTAAGTGACTTCATAACTGAACTGGTCCTTAAAAAAACGGTTTTGGAAATTTTTTTAATTTTAAGAATTGCTTCTAAACTTCTAAGCCTTGTAACTTCCCAAAAAAATCAAATTACATCTACAAAATGATGCCAACATAAAGTAGACATATGGGAAATGTAAAGTAATAACTATTTTGAGAGGTATCACTATCTGCCTTAAAAGTACAGAAATTAAATTTTTGAAAATTATGAATTTCTCCAAATTTTCTGTAAATTTATGATTTTGTTTATAAATAAAGGTGATTTATATTGACTCAAATTTATGACTGTCATGAAGTACAATGTGTCACGAGAAAACAATCTCAGAATGGCTTGGATAAGTAAGTGTTCCAAGCACTAGATTAAAAAAAAAAAAAAAAAAGTGGTGGCTCTGCCCAGGTGCGCTATACCAGTTTTAGTCTTTGTCCGTAGGAAGCAGAAACGACTTGCCTTTTTTTCTTCAGATCTTACTGCTATTTTGTTTTTTTATTTTCTCACACAGTGCAGGTTTCATCTGGTGGCTTCTCCCAGGGGTCCTTCCAGGGGTCCTTCCAATCTGGCCTGCTCTTTTCTTTGCTGCTCTGCTCAGTCCCAGACTTCCTGTGATCTTGGGCCGCCAGCGGTACCTTGTTTTTGGCTGTGCCTTGAAACAAAGGCATCTCCCTCAAATAGGCCTCACCTTGTTCTGCCCCTATATTTCTTTCTGACTTTTTCCTTTGTGGCTTCCCCTCCATGGGTCCCCTGTGAGGGATCTTCTTAATCCTTTACACATGTGGGCTTTCTCTGTAGGAAGCTTTTTGTTTTCTTCCTCGGCTGCCATTCCTCTCCCAGTGATTGTCTCCAGCACCACCTCTGAAGAGCCTTTTATCTTTGCTGCAGCACCTCTTTCGTGCATGCAGCATCTGGCAGCCTCTGCTGACTTTTATCCCTTCAGACTCCTTCTTTAGCCTTTATATCTGTTGTTCAGACATCCTGAACCTGTCTGCTCCCAGTGCCTTGCACCTAAACCTAGGATGCCTTGGGCCTCTCCTTCCCAGGGTTTATTCCTCCCGAATGGGCCTCTTCCCTCTCCCAAGCCATAAGTAACCATGACTGACTCTCCTAATCCATGGTTGAGTCTTTGGAGTACTTGCCTGCCTAGATTGCAGTTGCTCCATTCCCCCCAGGGAGCCTTGATGACAGGGCATGCTCTACCTCTAGAAACAGGTCCCATAAGTGACATAAGGATTCTCCTCTTAGGTTCTGCTTCTCCTTAGCATACTTAGGAAAGAACTATGGCTGGCAATGTCACCTCTCTTATGGTTCTTTCTGCCACCTTGGGGGCACCTTTGACTGTGATTCCGAATTTAAGCAGTAATGTGTTCACAATAAAATGTTTTTGTTATACTAGTATTTTGCTGAGTTTTTAAAACTTTTTAATTCATTTATAACATTCTTATTAAAAATATTATGAGATTACGCTTTTATAACTATTTTAAATTTTGAACGAACGTCTGTTCCAGATAATTGCCTGACACATCGATCTGTGTAAAATCCGTGACCTTTAGACTAGAATCACACCTGCAGTTTTTGAGCCAGTCTGAAGAGGATGAGAATAGATGAAAGACTTATAATTATCCATTCCTATGTTTGGCTGAAAAACTGCCGGTGTTATTCTATTCTAAATATCAAGAGAACCTGATTAAATCATAATTGATTTCTAATTTTCAGAGACGTCTTGTGAAATCTCTTGAAGACCTCTGCTCTCAGTATGACTTGACGGTCCGCAGCTCCACTGGTGATATTATTCAGTTCATATATGGAGGAGACGGGTTGGATCCTGCAGCTATGGAAGGAAAGGATGAACCTCTTGAATTTAAAAGAGTCTTGGACAATGTAAAGGTGAGAGAAGTTCCTGTTTTTCAACTTTATTTTGTCACATTGTTTACCTGCTAGTGAAGTGCACCACTTACTTTGCAAATATTCTTGACTAAAAATATCCTAAGGCCTCTTTCACATCACCTGTCTAAAGTCTATGGAAAACTTGTCTGTGTTTTATCCGCGTGTCCATTTTTTTGCCCTCCGTGTGTCATCCGTATTCCACGGACGCTGCTCGGCTGAAAATTAATTTCCAGAGCATATCCTATCAGTGGTCAGGGCAAAACGGACCAAACATGGATGCCATCAGTGTTGTCAGTGGTTTTTCACTGACCCATAGACTTAATTTGGTGTGTTTGGGCCACCACGGACCAAAGTAGTGCATGTCTGTGTGATTTTTTTTTTTTTTTTTTTAACTGACCCACGGTTAGGAAAAAATGACTGATTTGTCAATAAACACATTGAAATCAGTGGGTATGTGTGCTATCTGTAGAAAATGCAGACGGAAATGTGATGGAGGCCTTTTTTTTTTTTTTTTTTTTTTTTTTTTTTTTTTAATCCATCTCCCATGCCGCATGTTCCTCGTTATTGGCATTGAGAAGAACTTTAAATAGAGTGGCGAATGAGTATGACCAATAACACTCAATCATATAGACATTTCTGTAGTCACATATGGCATGATTGACAACTACTGCATTTAAAGTTCTCCTTACTCTGCTCATGCATTGAGATGGATCTCCAATCTGCTGATCAGTGGAAGTTGCAGATGGGGGACACGGTGATCAGAGATTCATCTGCTATCCTGTGGATAGGTAATGTCCTGTGTGGTGTAACCACTTTAACTAATGGTGCTTTCCAGTTATATTCATTTTAATTGGGGTGTTTAGAATCCTTACTCTTTCTGATACTGTTAAATTGATAGCAACCTGTTTAATTTCATAGGCAGTGTTTCCCTGTTCAGATGAACCAGCCTTAAGTAAAAATGAACTTGTTCTGACAACAGAGTCCATACTGAAGAAACCTGAGTTTTTATCCTGTCAAGATTCGTATTTGCAGGTAATGAATGTGCCAGTTCTCAGTTCTGAAGTATAGTTCCTAACTAGAGTTGATCGAACGTGCTCATAACGAGCACTGTACTGCTCGGATCCCCTGCGCTCTGCTGCGCAGCCATCCGGATCTGTCCTCACCTGCCTGTAAGTCAATGAGCACGGATCCGTTTGGTATCACACACTAGTGTGTGACACCAAACGGATCCGTCCTCCTCACCCGACTGTAAGTCAGTGGGGACGGATCCGTTTGGTATGACACACTCGTGTGTCATACCAAACGGATCCGCCCCCATTGACTTAAAGCCAGGTGAGGATGGATCCGGATGCCTGCGGGCATGCGAGCGCAGGGGATCCGAGCACGTTCGATCAACTCTATTCCTAACCCTTTTCTAAAATATGTTATACTTTTTTTTTTTAATTAATGCAACAGATTAAATGTTTTTCTAGAAGTGTACATAATCATGAAAACTTTTTGAGGCTGATTTTTCTGCATGTTTTTCAGCCAAAGCTAGAAATAGATAAAGCAGGAAGAAGTATATTTTCGATTTTCTTTCAAATCCAATTCTGGCTTTGGATGAAAACCCTTCAGGAGAATCTGCCTCAAAACCGTTTCCTAACCCAAACAGTGCTGAGTCCATGCATGTTGCTCCTCAGATAAGCTGTTCTATGTTGATTTATATAGCTATATCTAGGTGTTGGTATTGTATGCAGTTCCTGTTCTCAGCTGATAATGTGGTCCTCAGTTGCAAACTAAATTTGGGCTGCCTTTAAATGTTCAACCAAAACTAGGTATGAATCTTTAAAGCCAGGTTCACATCTACCATTTGAATTCCGGAACTCTGTTCTTGTCACTGGTTCTGTCATACATGACTGACATTTATTGAAAACGTAAAAAGTTCACGCTACAGTGATATTATATTATAAAAGTAGGGCATTTAAGTAGAAGCATGCAATGGTGATTTCCTCATCTCAAACTATTTATTGTAACAAAAGCCAAGAACAGTGGTGGGTATACCCCCACAAAACGTGTCAGTGTCTCAATAACTTGTCATGAGGCTTTGAGCATCAATTGCAGCTTGACAGTGATGTCTCATGCTGTTCACAAGTCACTTATTGTCTGCTGAGGCATGGCATCCCACTCTTGAAGGGTGCTCCTCACTGAGGTTCTGAGGTACAGAGTTATGAGCCTCTACACAGCAACTAAGCTGATCCTATAGGTTTACGATGGGATTCAGATCTGGAGAAGGCCACTCCATTTGAGGTACCCCAGTCTCCATCAGCTGTTCCCTAATGACGCAACCTCAATGAACTGGGCCGTTGTCCATGAAGATGAAATTAGGGCTGTGTTGTTCATGCAGAGGCACAATGACTGGATTAAAGGGGTTGTCAAAGTTATTTTTTTGTATGTTTCTAACTAGTCAAATATAACAGCTTTTCCATGCACTTGGTGCTTCTAAAGCTGCTGGTTTCTCAGATTTCACTGAGGGTCACATGACCTGTGATGTCACCTTCTCTCCCTGCTCTGCTGATATTTCGTGCACAAGCAGATAAGAGTCTGTACACGAGATGTCACTGTGCTGGCCACGCCCCCCTGCACTGGCTGTGCTGCCGTCTGCTCTCTCCCTGGATTCCTTCCGATAAAACATTAACCCCCTTCAGCCAGCATAGACTCAGGGCTGAAGGCTTTACTACAGTAGCTGCAGGCAGTAAGGAGACAAATGCTGGGGACAGGAGCTAAAAATCTGGAGGAGTTCTGCAGAGTATTGCATAAGAAAGGTAGGGGCTAACTCCTGTATGCATCAGCAGTGTCATTGTACAACTGGTACTTGTAGTCCTACACATACAACATGCTGCTGAGAATTCTAGCAGGCAGACATGTCACTCACTGCAGCACTTGTATTCACGCCCTTTGCAGAGCAGGGGAAGGGGCAGAGATTGTCGTTATTGTAGGTAAACAAAGGCCAGACGAGAACCAGGGAAATGCGGAAATAAAGATTTTGTTTTTGCCTAAAACTTGCTTAACTTAGTTATATATTGCTCATCAAATTTACAGTGCTATATATTTTTTTTGCTAACTCAGACAACCCCTTTAATGATGTTATTCAAGTAGTATGGGCTTGTCACTGTACCATTCACAAAGTGTAGGGCAGTTCTGTATTGACTAGACACACCTGCCCACACTGTAACACCACCACCAGCAAAGGCTCATCTGGTGACAACAGTGGCTGATGCATAGCGTTCCTTGACATCTCCAACATCATTAGCGACCATCATTTCTGCTCAGTGTGAATCGACTTTCATCAGTGAACAGGACTGAGGCCCAGTGGTCCCTCGTCCAGCGTAGATGCTCCCTGGCCCATGCAAGACGATGACACCTGTGCCTGGTGGTGTGGTCAGGTACCCTCGCAGGTCATCTAGCACGCAGACCGTGCTGATGTAAACTGTTTCAAATGGTCTGACATGACACTTGGGTGCCTCTAACCTCCCTTAAATGTGCCTGGAGTTGTGTGGCATTCATCATCTGGTTCCATGGGGCATTGTTCACTATGAAGTGGTCAACAGTGTGCGATGTGGCCAAAGGATGTCCACTTTTACGCCTTTCTGTGACTCTTCCAGTCTCTCTTTATCTTTGTTGCAGCCTACTGATGTCACTCTGTGACGCTAAGCTCAGTGGCCACTTCTGTCTGAGAACATCCTGCTTGAAGCCCCGCAATCGCGAGGTACTGTTGATCAATTGTTAGGTGTCGTCTTGGTCTCATGATGTCAAAATATGAACAGCTTGATGAGGAGGACTGTTTAAATACCAATTCTAATTGAACCACAAAATGTAGTGGGTGATTCACCTGTTGTGAATTTTGCTGTTAAGCTCTTTGTTTAGAGAACAGCAAGTTGTGCAAAAAGTACTGAAACATTAAACAGCTGGACATGTGAATTCAAAAGTTTAGAGAAGGTCACATTAAGTTCACCTGTAAAGATTAGAGTACATTTTAGGTTCAACCTGAAATTTGACCCACACGCCAAATATCCCTAACTTTTTGTGAGAATATGCTTGAAAGCGACCATATCCCATTATAGTGAATGGGGATCCGACAATGTCGGATACAGTAAACTCCAGCAGTCTGTTCCTCTGCCAGAGTTTGCAATGCAGATGTGAACGCTGCCTAACAGATAATATATACAGACAGATTCTACTTCTCCTCCTTTGTGAATTAGTACCTGGTTTTAGCATCAAAACTGCATCAGAAAACCTGATCAAAACCCGGATGTGTTTAGGCAGCCTTAGAATGAATTTTTTAAAGTGAGATCACAAGTGCTTACACTTTTACTCCAAGTGATTGTGGAGTACCTGCGATAGGAACCCATTTGGCAAGAATACAGCCAAGTACACAGCACAGTGCTCCAGGGTGATAGGATTTACACTGAGTTTTGGCCAATGTGTCATTAAAAGAAATTGTTAGCTGTATGTGTACTGTACAAAAATAAGCACATACTGTGTATGTGTATATATATATATATATATATATATATATATATACACGCACACACAGACACTAATGTATTCATTAGCATCTGGATGATAGCATAATGTATAAGGCCCTGTTCAGACGGCCGTAATATTGCAGGTCCGCAATACTACGGCTGCCGCCCGGCGTGTGTTCCGCGGCGCTGCGGAACGCACGGCCGGGCGCCGCATTGAAAATGCCTATACTTGTCCGTTCATGCGCATCTATATTGCAGAATAGATACGGCCCCATTATGGATTAGGTTTTTGTTTTGTTTTTTTATTTTCACCCCTGTAAGACACTGTAGCCCCCTTTCTTTTTTTTCTTTTTTTCTTTTTTTTTTTTTTTAACAGCAATGATATGGGTGCACTCCTGTCTATACAGCTGTTAAAAACAGGCACATTGATTTCAGTGGTGGCTCTCTGGCTGTGAAAACAGCTAAAAATATGACACATCCTATTTTTTGTCGGCCCCAATTCACTGCCCTTTGAAAAGATGTCCATGTGAATAGCCCCATAGACTTTGGTTCTAAAAACGGCCTTATGATGGCAGTCACGCAGCTGTTTTTCACTGTTGTGTGAATGTAGCTTTAAAGGGGTTGTCCTACGAATAATCTGTTTTCAAATCAGCAACTGAATATGAATGCTTTTTTAATTGCATGTAATTAAAAAATGTATTATAGCTACTGAGTTATTCAATGAAATCTGTCTGTATAGCGCCACCTGCTGTTTTCTCTTTTTCTAATTTCTGTCCTGCTCACTGAGACGGAAGCACATGCTCTGTTTCATACTTCAGCTGCCACTAGATGCAGCAGATAGGGTATGCTGTCTGAGAAACGACGTGCCCCCTAAACTGCCAGCTTGAAATTAATCCAGCAGAGCAATTGCAGCAATGTATGGGGAGATCTCTGGATCCACTTGAGGACAGGACTGGTTCTAGCTTTCTTAGAGGTTGTCATGTACTAGATTTATGTATGATTTTCGTTTTGTACATTAATCATGGGATAGCCCCTTCAAATAAAACCTTAACAAAAAATCTCATTAAAGTTGAAACATTTACATTTTTAGATAATTTTTTTTATTTTTCACTTTTTGATCCATGACTCTTACTCATCTTGTCAATTTGAAGTCCCTCACAGACACAGGGTTCAGGCATTATTATGAGGTAACTGAAGCATGGGGTGAAATCTGTTCTTTTGCGTGGAGAAGCTGTGTGCATAGTTTGAACACTACACTGTGTGTTTTCTGTTGACTCATGAACATCTGCATGCTGCAAATTAATCTATACAGAGGTTTATCATGTAGCATCCACCTCTGGTCTTTTTATTTGTATATTTTACCATATGGATAGAGAGGGCTATGTTATTAATGCACCTTACCTTTTTAATTGCAGGAGTACATGAAAGTGTGAAGGGAATCTTAATTTTATTCTAACCATTGACTGCATATTATGGATGCTCTTGATAAGCTACCATATGGTGTCTGTATCATGTTTGTTATATATGTTTCTATCAATTTTTCAGGTCATATATTTAAAGACAATCTGTCACTAGATTTCACAATAAAAACAGGCATACATTACACGGCTGTTCTAATCCTGTTTGAGAAGTTTTCGCTTGTGTCATTGGGGAGGACACAGCAGACCATGGGTTTAGCTGCTGCTGCAAGGAGGAGACACTAAGTGAAGAAAGTGTAAGCTCTGCCTCCCCCCCAAGCTATATCTATTACCCCCGTAACAGGTGTAGAAATTACTGTTAAAGGAGCTCTGTCACCAAGATCAACCCTATTAAACTGGACATTCTGGTTAGTGAGGCTCATCATGCTGATTAAGGACCCGTTCAGACGGACATGTCCGCAAAAATCGGATCTGCAGAAACACGGATGCCGGCCAGTGTGTGTTCCACAATTTGCGCAACACGCATGGCCAGCACCCTATGCAAAATGCCTATTCTTGTCCCCAATTGCGGATAAGAATAGGACATGTTCTATCTTTTTCCGTGGCTCTATCTCCTGTGGATAGGAGATAACTTAATCTAATCAGAGTACCCCTTTAAAGCTGAAGAGTCCTATGGTCCCATGCAGACTTCTTTCTCCTGGTGACTTCCACTGGACTTCCTTTCAGTGATTTTGGTTCATCCTCATGTTCAACTTGCTGGGGTACATAGTTTTCCTGCTCCTGTTCTTACTATTCCAAGTTTATATTTATTTGTTTTACCAGCAGGGTTTGGTCATAGGGTTTGTAACAAGTTACCACCCAATTTTTCCCTAATGGGTGGCCTGGTCTCTTCCATTTGTTTGACCCCCACTCAGACTACGGTAAAATCTGAGCTCTCGGACTGCATAAGTAACATAGTTTATTAGGGCGAAAAACTACATCTGTCCATCCGGTTCGGCCTGTTATTCTGTTTATTCTCCGCCTAGATTCCTTGATTTATTGGCGCTCTACCACTTTGACTTGTCTTCCCACCTCCCATGCGGGTCCAGTTGCTGGCTGGGATGTCAGACCACTGTTTCATCTTTTTTGATGGCATGCTTCTCTTGGGATCTATATATGTACCTTGGCCATTGGTTTCTGTAAACAGCTTTACCGGATGTACTTTAGTACAGGGTGGCCCACGAAAAAAGTAGCCCACTTCCAATATCTCCGAGTCAAACTGCCTAATGGTAAATCTTAGTTGTACCTAGCAACTAATCAGAGCTCAGCTTTCATTTTTTCATAGCCCTGTAGGAACTGAAAGCTGTGTGCTGATTGGTTGCTATGGGCAACTGAGACAGATTTACTATTGGCCAGTTTGATTTGGAGATATTGGAGGTGGGCTACTTTTTCGTGAACCACCCTGTATTTTGTACCCCTTTCCTCTTGGACTGCTTTGTCCCCCATGCGGGTCTAGAGCTGCATGTCAAACCAGTTATTTTTCCTGGTTCTTAGGAAGGCTTTCACCATTCATAGTTCTGACCCATTTGGATTTTTCTGGTTTATCCTCTGTTGGCATCTCCTGGCTGCTCCTACTGCTTATGTAGTTGATTAGTTCAGTGTCTCCAGGAGGGGTATAGCAGATGAGAGGAGCAAACACTTTTTCTTCACTTAGTGTTGCCTCCTAGTGTCAGCAGCTATACTCAGTGTCTCAAGAGTCCCCAGTGAACTCACCGAGAAAAGGATTTTACAGATCAGTCACAAACAATCCTATTTTAATGGGTCTAGCTAAAAAATAAAGGCAGGAGATGGAGTTAGAAACTGTAATTCCATACTGAAACCGCTGCTGGAAGACTGACTTTCTCTTAGGGCTCGGGCATTTTTTGAAGATCAGATGCAGACCCATTCACCTCCATGAGGCAGCAAAAGCAGACCGCACACCCGTAAGTCCGTTCTGCGGCTCTGCAAAAAGTACAGCATGGTCCTTTTCTTGTGCGTTTGTGGACAAGTATAGAACATTTGTGAAGGAGTGAAAGAAAAAATGGCAGCAGGCTCTCAGCCGGTATCCATCTTTTGAGAACCACAGAAACTGTAACGGCCGTGTCCATGAGCCCTTACTGCAGAAGTGTTTAAACTGCAGCTGAGTTTAGCTTGTCAGTACACCAAACTCATGTACTCCTTCTTTGTCTGGAGTTTGGGAGTTCATAATTTATTTCCTATCTTCAGAATAGATAATCAAAATGACATTTGGGGATCTGACTCCCGCCACCCCTGCCGATCAGCTGTTTGAGGTTGTTAGTGCTCCAGGCTCCTGACAGCATACTATGCACAGCACCATACATTTTATAGCTGCTGTGCTTGGTATTGTAGCCCAGGTCAGTTCACTTGTGAGTGTGTGACCAGTGAAACTGACGTTACTGGCTTAGAAAGAAGCCACATTGCTGACCAGATTGCTGTGGCTTTTTCACATGACTGATCGCCAGGAGTCAACCACCGACAAAGAGATAGTGAGGATAGGCCATTAATATTGAACTCCCTAAAAAAAACAGGACCTTGCAATTTTTACGTTTTCGTTGTTTACTCTGCCCTCCTGGACCCATAACTTTATTTTTTGGTTCACGCAGCCGTATGAGGGCTTGTTTTTTGCAGTACAAATTGTACTGTCTAATGGCACCATTTAATATTGCATACTATGTAGTGGGAAGCTGGGAAAAAAATCCAAATGTAGTTTTTATTTATACCATTTTGGTGAATGTATGAATTCGATCTTTTTTTATTTATTTTTTTTGGACAGGTGAAGCGATGAAAAAATGGTGAATCGGCCATTTTGAATTTTTTTTTTCTTGTTACGGCGTTATAAAATATATTCTGCGGTTTGTTTTTCAGTTTTACTCCAAAAATAATTTTTTGCCCATTTTCCATTACAAGACATGGTAAATTAAATGGTGGCTTTAAAATATGCATCTTGTCCCACAAAAAAGCTCTATTGGCTATGTGAACGGAAAAATAAGTTATGGAAAACTCAAAAATGAATACCCCCAGTCTTTAAGGTGTTAAAAAAAGCTACGGTGCTTTGAGCACATACTGTACACCTTTACACTAGGTCAAGGCCCACACATACTTTCATACAAAGCTGTGCTTGCTAGGTAGCGTTGGAATTACCGTAATTTGGGCTGCTACCAAGAAACAGACACTTATGCCAAAAGGTTGACTAAATCTCCATACACACCTCCACCAGGAATTGTGTTTCTCTCTTTGGCACAGAGAATGATGCATGGTGGTCACCTGAACTGCAATGTGGATTATTAAGTAATTATTTTGTGTCCTAACTCAGCAATTTGGTAGCTATTTTTGCAGTTTTAATTCGCAAATATGATATATTGCGTACTATTTTTTCATGTCTGTTCAATTATTTTTTTTTTTTTTTACCTTTTCTTACAGGAAATAAGGAAGTTTGTGAAGGCAGTTTCAGAGCGCATCAAGAAAACCAGAGATAAATATGGCATAAATGACAATGGCACAACGGAGGTAATATATGTATTTATCAATGGATCTTTTATAAAGTCCTTTTTAAGGGCTCATGCACACGATGTGTGCCCCGTGCTGTGGTCTGCAATGCACGGACACTGTCCGTGTGCACGCCATTTGCGGATAGGGACCTATTGACGTGAATGGGTCTGCGATCCGCAGGAGACGGTCCTTACCGCAGAAAAATAGGACATGTTCGTTTTTGGGGTTTTTTGGCGGCGCGGAGGCACAGACCTAAATCCCTCAGAAGGGCTTCATAGCATTTACGTTGGCTTCCTATCTGTGTCTTATGCACCACTCTGTATCTTGAGGATTGTGGACCAAATCAAGTCGATGCCTGTATATTGCGGACCCGCTGTTTGCGCTCTGCAATGCGGGCACGGGGCACACGCTCGTTTGCATGAGCCGTGAGATTCAGTATGGATATACTTAGAAAAACTTTTCTGTCAGCACAGCTGTATTAGGGATTCTCTACCTAAACACACTTTTATTGTGGAGCTGTCAAATCTGTAACAGGGATTGCTGAGAAAATGATAAAGTATCAGGTATTTAAATAGCTGGTGATGATAGTTCAGAGAGGCAAGACCAGCGCAATTCATAGATTGGTAGTATGCAGTATGGCGCTGGACTGGTACCTTCATCTGGTCAAACCTTCTGAAAACAGCTGTCTAATGTTTCTGGTCATCTTTAGCTACACTTTTTCTAATTTATTAACCATTCTTTGTACACATTTTTATAATCTGTTCATTTAGAGCACTGTCTTATTCAGCAGCACAGTGCAGATATCATTCAGTCAGTCTCTGCTGTCTTTGAGGCTCACTATATTAACGCACCTTTACACTGTTCAATCAAGCAAACCATCGTCTGCTCGTCAGTATGGGGAGGAGCGATTGCTAAGGCCAATCCTTGTCCCCATATAGAATCGTTCTTTGCCAGCAGCAGAGTGTGTTTAGATGGCACAATTTGCTGCCCGCGAACTATGATTTTGATGACGAACTATCCTATTACACGATGAATGAGCGTTTCACTCATTCATTGGGTAATCAGCGGCATCTTTACACTAGCAGATCGCTAATGAATGTTCTTACGAACTGTTTGGCCAGTATAAAGGGACCTTAAGTCATATACGTTTTTGCCAGTTTCATAGCCAATTAGCCTATGTTTTTAGAGTAAGGGCAGAAACACTTAGCATGTTCTCCCCGTATCTAACGCAAAAATAATTTCCAGACAGATCTCAGAAATCCAGTGAAAATATCATTGTTGCTCTGATTACAAAATGCGATCAGTAACAGACATAAGGTCAAGTGCATATCTTTATACCAGGTATACCGAACACAAAACATATGTTTTATTTATATAGGCTCTAGGAAAAAAAAATCTTGATGGCAAGTAAAATACTGAGAAACCTAACTTGGTCTTCTGCTTGGATGGTACTTTAGGCATTTATAATGTAAGCACTATTTTATTTTTATTTTTAATTTCATGCACAGCCACGTGTTTTGTACCAACTGGACAGGATTACACCATCTCAGCTGGAAAAATTTTTGGAGACTTGTCGTGATAAGTACATGAGGTAGGAAATAATGGCTGTTAAACTACTTGATATCATAAACAAACTTTTTGGCTTTCATATATAGACAGTCACCTACCTCTGTCACAAGGCATATTCAATTTAATTTAGTTGCCTTATTTAGTTGCAGATATAGCAACCATTTAAGTGGGCCAGTATCAGTTGTCACCATTGAATTCAGTTTCTGGGATGAGATCATTCACTAATTGTAAACAACCATTTTGCCTGTATGATCAGTTTCAGAGAAAACTGATGTTGCTCCACCTTCTTCTATTTCAAAATGGCCACTGCTGCATAATCAAAAAAATGGAAATATGAGTAAAAAGAAAATAATTAACAACCATTGGTTAGAGCTATTATTTCTGTAGTTCCAGTATAAGACAAATTTCCAATTAGGGGTATAAAAAAGAAATGGAAACGTAAAGGGAATTAGTCATCAGAAAATACCTCTTTAAATCACATTTTTATGTTAAACATTTTTTTAGAGTTTTTTTAAATTTTTTTATTTTCTATGTCACTATATTAAAAAAAGTATATAATCCTGCAGTTTTAACACTAACACTAGGTCTAATAATGCGATATGATTACCTGTTCTCTTAAGGGTACTTTTCAGTAACCGCTTATCACCACAGGCAAATTTACAGATATCACGTTTTAATAGAGAACACCACCAATCCTCCATTCTCAGTCCAGATCTCTGCACAGGTCACAGAGCATGCCTAGAAATATCTCCCATATCAATGGGGCCCACTCCAGTTGTGTCTGTGGTCCATGTAGCTTCTCTCAAAAATCTCTTAAAATATGACACCTTGTGACCACGTGAAATTTTTAGGATTATACACAATTTTAATATAGATAATGACATGTAAAATTTTCTTTAAAAAACTCGCCAAAATTTCTTATAACAAAATAAAACATGATTTAAACTGTAGGTCATTTTCTGGTGACACATTCCCTTTAATTGCTACATTCTTAGTGAGGGCTGCATATCTCCTGTAACTCTAATTGCAGAAATATACTCTTGATAACCCTTCTTATTTTCTGTTAATGCTGTTGAATTATATGCTGGTACTTTATAATTTTTTTTGTTACCGGAAAGTTACAGCTTATTTACATGGACAACGCACGGATGCATTGAATTCTATGTGTATATTCATTCTTCTGGGATATTTTCCATGGACCTTTGGTCTCAAGAAATATGCAGAAACATGCAGTTTTGCAGGCAGAGTGCAGTTTTGCAGGCAGAGTGCATGCCGATTCTATTGTCTGTGTGGGTCCATTTTTCATTGTACAAAAAATGTATCTAAAGTTTGTTAAAAATAAAAAATTGTAGCCATTAAGAAAAACACTGAAACACGTCCTAAACTTGGACCTTAGCTCGTGCAAAGCTGCAAAACTGATACGGATGTGTTAATTAGCCCTTACACAGTATATTATACGAGTATAGATACTTGAAAACAGTGCATTATTAGAAATTTATTAGGGGAAAATATTGTTAGGGTATGCACTTTTCTGGCATAAGAATGTTGCAAGTTTTATGGCAACTGTCACTTCAACTTTGGGCTATTTCACCACTCCTGACATGTCTGTTTTAATAGCTTCATGCATTCCCCATGTAATAACAAGTCTGGGGCATCTATTCTTATGGCTCTATGTTGTGCCATTCCTTTATTATTTCTACTTGAAGTTATGAATGAATTGCCATTAGCCTTCAGTAAGGGTACAGAGGGGAGGTAACAAGTTGGAGGCATGTACCTGCACAGTTTGAAAATGGCAGCACTGATTGGATAGAGTGAGTCTGTGAAGGTACACCCCCCCAACTTGTTACCTCCCCTCTGTACCCTTACTGCAGACTGCTAGCAATTCATTCATAACTTCTAGTAGAAATAATAAAGGAATGGCACAACATAGAGCCATAAGAATAGATGCCCCAGAATTGTTATTACATGGGGAATGCATGAAGCTATTAAAACAGGCATGTCGGAAGTGGTGAAATAAAAGGTGGTAAAAATATATATTATTTGTCTACATCCATTCCACAATTTTGTACTGTATATCGGATGCGGACCTATTTATTTCAATAGGTCCGCAAAAGATGCAGACAGCACACGCTGTTCATTCCGTGGTCTGCAAAAAAAAGATAAAACCTGTCCTATTGTTGCCTGTATTTGCTGACAAGAATAGGCATTTCTATCTTGGAGAAGGATGTTCAGTTCCGCAAAATGTGAAAGGTACACAGCCGGTATCCGTGTTTTGAGAATCTGCAAAAATGGATACATTTGTGTGAATGAGCCCTAAAGGGAACCGGTCTCGTTAAAAATGGTGTTTGACCTCCAGGCTGACTATTATAGAGCAGGAGTAGCTGAGCAGATTGGTATAAGTTTTATGGGAAAAGATTCAGTAAAACTTGTATTTTATTCATGTACATTCCTACTCATTATGGGCTTAGAAGTCAGTGACTGACACCTATCTCTGTATACACAGTCATAGAAGTCAGAGAAGGCTGTCAATCACTGATGGGACCACCTCCTTGACTGCTAAGGCCAGAATTAACAAGAATTGTTAATGTATAAATTACAAGTTTTACTGAATCTTTTCCCATAAAACTATATATCAATCTGCCCAGTTGAAATGAATGGGTCAAGATTCATTTGGGGTGCTACCCGTTCAAAACTTGCTTGTGTGAAAGAGACTTTAATGTCTTGAATTTTTTTAAACTTCCCCAGAGCTCAAATGGAACCAGGTTCTGCAGTAGGAGCCCTGTGTGCCCAAAGTATTGGGGAACCAGGAACACAGATGACTCTAAAGACTTTCCATTTTGCTGGAGTTGCCTCCATGAACATCACCTTGGGTGTGCCTCGTATCAAGGAAATCATTAATGCTTCAAAAAACATCAGGTATATCATATGTTGACTGTGTTTGCGAGCTTGTGATAACTAAATTCTCTTGTATACTTTTTGCCATAAGTTAAAAGGTTAAAGATACCCTTTTCAAATGCCCTGTTAAAGGGAGTCTTTCACCTGTTTTGCACCTGTATAACTAACAGCAGTGCCAAACAGAAGATTTCAAGCACATCCCAGCAAAAGCACTTTTATTCTGCATGAAAACAGATCCCAGGTGCCCAGCTGAAAGTGAAAGTAAAAACCGCTTTCTCTCCCGACTCAATTTCTAACAGCTATATCTTCTGATATACTGGATATAATGATTTTGGTATCACTAGAAAGTTTGGAATGCCAGCTTTCATAGAAGGTCAGAACCATCCCAAAATATGAGCATCTAAAGCAGCCCTCCCCCTCTTCAGTCTGGTTTGCTTTGAGCACTTGCAGCGGCAGAGCTGGGCACTTGGGAGCTGTAGAATAAAAGTGCTTTTCCTGGACATGTAATTAGACACAGTGCTCACAGGTATGTCTGGGATGTGTCTGTAATCTTCTGTGGGGCACTGCTGTTAGTTATATAGATGAAAAACAGGTGAAAGACTCCCTTTAACGTCTATGGGTGTCATTGAATGGGTAAAAACACTTCCGGATCCTCTCCCATCAGCCAGATTGGTAGGGTGCAAACTGTTATCTGCTTCGACCCTGTCAGTCCTCACCAGTACATGCGCCATGCAGGCTGCCACATTCCACATTCTCATTTACTACCTGCTGTGGTGGAAGGTTGTCAACTCCTTTAATGAATATAATGGATGAAAACATTTCAAAACTGCACGTTTATAATCATCTTTATCACTTCAGTACGCCAATCATAACTGCCCACCTGGATAGAGATGATGACTCAGACTTTGCCCGTCTGGTAAAAGGCAGAATAGAGAAGACCCTGCTAGGCGAGGTAAGCAAGCTAAATTTTTATTAAGTAACAAATACAGTTCCTTATATTGCATATGGTGCTTCATTGCTTACATCAGACCAAGGCCTCATTCAGACAGCCGTAGTATTTTTGCGGACCCACAATACTTCCGGTGCCGTCCGGCGCGTGTTCCGCAATTTGCGGAACACGTGGCCGGACACCCCTTTGAAAATGCCTATACTTATCTGCTGTTGCGGACAAGTATAGGACATGTTCTATACTTTCTTGTGGAGCCGCGGCTCGGCAAGATCGCGAGCCGGCCATAGAAGTGAACGGGCCCGCACCTATTCCGCAATTTTGAGCAATAGGTGTGGACCCGTTCACACGGTCATGTGAACGGGCCCTAAGGGTAAGTAACTTTCCATGAACTCCCTCAAACTTCAAGGTTTAAAGTTACTGATACTGAGTACAACCCCACGGACAACAATAGGTTACGTTGAATTGAAGTGCAAACTACAAAGACCATTTATCAGAAGTAAAGGAGCGCGCAAACTTTTTTTTTTTTTTTGTTTACGCTAAGGTTTTTTGAAAAAGGTGAAAGTACTGGTCATCTTTTAGCTACTATTATTAAGGCTTAGCAGGGGCCATCATATGTTCCTTGCCTTCAGGAGGAAGGAGAGCTGCTGAAGCAGCATATATCCTGTAGACTTTGCAGGATTTTTATGGGTGTATATGCCTCTAAATTGCAGCATAGCGAGAATGACTTCCGGAATTTTCTCGCTGGTATCTCATTATCCGCCTTGACTGCAGGAAAAACGAGAGGAACCGCTAAAACTAGAATTATGTGTTCAGTCAGGTAGCTGTGGAAGGAAAACCTAATTCAATGGAGGAAGAAATTATTGAGGTCCTACCCAAACCGGATGAAGACCCCCTCCAGGGCGAATTCCTATCGCCCTATTTCCCTCCTGTGCAACAATGTAAAACTTTTGCCCAATAGCCTGATGAAAGTAATCTTATGCCTTGCTCATGGTGACCAAACTGGTTTTATGCCAGGGAAGTCCACGGCGATTAATATCCAGAGATTGTTTTTTAATTTGCAGATACGTAGAAGGGGTTCTAATTGCAGAGCAGTTCTTTCACTCGGCACTGCTAAAGTTTCTGTGTGGAGTGATGGAGGCTATGAGTTTTGGTTCCCGATTTATGTCCTGGGTAAAACTGCTGTATATTAATCCGCAAGACCGTACAAGGACAAACTGATGCTTTCATGTACCCATCAGAGATGCCGCTTGTCTCCGCTTCTATTAGCTCTATCGAACCGTTGGCTCATTTTAATATTTTGACAAAGCTATAAAGGGAATTCTTATGGCTATGTGGAGGAACACGTCACATTATACAAAGGTGATATACTGCTGTTTTTTTTTTTTTCTTTGGGATGTGGGGTCTTCCCTTGAGCCTGCCATGCATCTTATTGCTGATTTCTGTACCTATTCCAGTCTATCAGTTGGATCTTATGAGTTCTCCTCCCACTGGATCCCCTGCCAGATTTCCATTCAGATGGTAACAGTATTTAAGTACCTGAGCATCTCCACTAGTCCTGATTATATTACTCTCAATTTATCCCTGTTGTTGGATCCCTATGCGCTATTTTTATAAAAAAAAATACAAAGTCTGTTTTGTACCCTGATTTGGAACCTGTAATATCCGAGAATTTGTCTGGTAACCCTGCAGAAAGGTAAAGTCTGTGGGTGATTGTCAGTACTAAACCACTTGTCAGTACTCTGGAATGAGTGGGTGTTCTAGTGCCTCATTTAATGGAAGGCACGAGAAAACAAGAAAAAAGGAGGATTAATCACAGATATTCTGGGAAGTAAAACCCAAAATATATATGATATAGTATCGAGGCGCCAAGGTTGTGGAAAAGGAAAATTTGGAACACCAAAATGAATACGTAGGAAGGGTGGTCAGATACGTAAATATAGTGAAAGGGAAGAGGCAGGACACAATGGTAAAAGCGTGACGTATCGCTCTGTGATGCAGAAATGGAACAAATAAACAGAGGAGTATAGTATACTCACATCCGATATATGTTAAAGAGAAAAAATACCATATCCTATTTGCCCTCAATGTGGTGTTCCAGATGCACATCATCTTCATGTGTTTTGGGAGTGCTCTGCCCTTGGTCCCTTTTGGCAGAGGACACTAAGACATATGGTATACGGCCTCCCGCCGAACCAGCTTTGTGTCTGGGTATTTTACAGAGTGATAACATTTCAGGGGGAGTTTGTACAGGCATGTGTTGTCTCATGTACCAGGTGAGAACTTATTTCGAAATATTGAATATAAATTGAGGTGCCTATCAAATAGAATTTGTAGTCTGTATGAATGCAGTGATAACATTGGAATAGGGAACATGCCAAAAATGTAGAACAAAGGCAAAATTTGAATTTCTCTGGGACCTCTGAATTGATACTTTTTAGGTCTGCCCTTATGGCAGCTGCTTAGGACTTATGTGGGGGAGCTTTTCAGGCATAGCAGGTAGCGATATGTGGATGTTGTTGTCGGGTCTGTCTGTCTAGTGGAGCCGAGCTGCTTATCTCTAAGATATTAGTACTAGAGATGCTCAGGTACTTAATTGCATTCCGTTTGCAGACTGATAGACTTCAATGGGGCCATGTCCTGGTTTTCACTGACAAGTATAGGACATTTGTTTTGCTGAACAGTGGAATGGAAGAAAAAGGCCCCATAGAAGTGAATGGGTCAGCATCTAATCCGTAAAAAAAAACAGATCCGCGTTTTTGCGGACAGCATACGGCTATCTGAATGAGCCCTTAGTAGAATAACTGTATTTCTGCCTCCCAAGGATTTTTTTCTTAATATACATTAGGTACCTAGAATCGTCCAGTAGATCCTACTCCTTTCTGAGGAAGTCTTTGCATTCCCGTCTGCGGACGGTATTTTATCTAGCTATATGTGGGATCTGTTCATGTGTGCGGAGGGTTGTCCGGACAACAAATTCCCAACGCTTACGGACATGTATGGGGTTTGCAGAGGGAGGGGGCTCCCTCTCCGACCCCATCAGCTCCCCGCATTGCGGTGACTGGAAACCGATGGCTTACATGGGCCTTAGGGCTTGCCTCCTACAGAAGCCTATGAGACCCAGTCCACAGACTGGGTCTCATAGGTTCACTGTCAGTGCCATACTGACAGTTTAATGCATTACAATACATGATGCATTGTGGCGGGGGATCGGACCCCCAAAAGTTTAAGTCCCATATGGGGGCAAAATAAAAAGTTGCAGTGTTTTACATAATTAAAAAAGCCCTTTTCCCCAAGTCCCTTAGAATGGTAAATAGAAAAAAAAAAGAAAAATAGACACATTACGTATCGCCGCATTTGTAATGACTGTCAAAACAGCCTTTTTTTTTTTGTCATCTTGCCTCCCAAAAAGCAAAATAAAAAGTGTCTAAAAAGTTGTACGTACCCCAGCTCTGTAGAGAGAAACATTAACGTATGGTTGCCAGAAAATGGCTGTACTGGTCCTCTGAGGCTGTTCAATAGCAACATGGCACCCATAAACAAATCCATCAACATCTGCGCTGCAAAAGCCAAATGGTGGTCTTTCCCTTCGGAACCCTGCAGCGTAAACAGCAGTTTACATCTAAATTTATGGTATTTCAGAACCCAGTAGAACCCGTCTAACAATTTAAAGGGCATGGTCTGTCTCAGATGACACAAGCTGGGCAAAACATACTTGTCACTGAAATGCCATATTTGGGGAAAACTTGCAATGTTTATTTTGCACCGTCCCCTACTTGATTTCTACAAAACACCTGTGGGGTCAAAATGCTTAGTTGGCTCCCTTTTGAGCCTCTCTGAATAATTCTCCTTTGTCTTCTTACAAGTCTTCCTTGCTGATTGCTCCATACTATTCCATCTTTTTTCCCCAAAGTTGTTTCACCCTTTGAGTTGTAATGAGGACTTTTTTCTTGCATTTCTTCTCTGTCCCATGCTAGGGAACTGTTCCTCCATCATCTGGATGTTGTCAGGGCTCTTCTAATTTATTTGTACTTGATATCTTCCTTCCATTATTCAGATTCTTTATTGTTTTGGATGTCCTTCACAAGTAGCTGGTACTTTCTAACGTCACAGTTGCTGGATGGATCTGGCTGGCCATCAGTGAGGCCTACCATGCCAAAGGATGCCCCTACTTTCACAGCTTATTCAACCAGGTCGGTTGTTCAGCAGGGCTTCTTCAGCAGGGCATCATTGGGCATCTGCTATTCAGGTGTGCAAGATTGTTTTCTGGTGCATAAGACTTATACATTCAGCAAACTTACAATTAAATATGTTGGGGAAAAAAGGGGTAATCTTTAGTCAAGGGCTCACAACGGTTGCTTTATAGAAGGTGGAGTTCTGCTCTGGTGGAAACTTGTTCCTTCAATTTTTTATGGTAATTTCTTCCACCTTTTCCTTTCCTCCTCATGTAGCTTGTCTTTCTACAGACGCTTGCCTTCTTAGTTCGGGAGTTGGAGGACAAAAGCTTCCGCTATGAATAAAGGTTGCAATAATACTTAACTCTCAAATTCCACCTAGTTTCTCACCTGTTGTCTGTGTATCCTCCCTGCTCCTTGCTATAGTTGTGTCTAGGGTTGCACCAGGTATGGTTTCGATACCCAAGCAATACTTTTGCACCCGGATCAATACGATACCGGGATTTGCTATTTTCCGATACTAGGCTGTGCTACTACGTAGCTTAGTATATTTAAGAGAACATGGTTGGCGCCTCATGCTGCAGAGAATATCACTGCATGTAATAGCAGTTGCCTCCTCCGCTAGCGAGCAGGTGATTGCTAGGAGCGAATGAAGCACACTGATGAATTGTCACTTGCAAATAACAATCTATTGCTACACAGATATCGGAGTACATAGAAGAGGTATTTCTTCCTGATGATTGTTTCCTCCTGGTGAAACTTTCACTAGAACGTATACGGTTGCTAAGGCTTGAGGTGAGAAAATTTACATGTTCTGTATGGTTACTCGACTTTTTAAATAGAAAAGTTGCATTCCTGATTTAAGCGTAGCTGTCTTTCAGGTGAATTCAGAGACTGTGAGATATTCAATCTGTATGTCTAAGCTACGTGTGAAGCCTGGAGATATAGCAGTTCATGGCGAGGCTGTGCTTTGTGTTACACCAAGAGAGAACAACAAAAGCTCAATGTACTATGTATTACAGTCACTTAAAGAGGAGCTCCCAAAGGTCAGTGCTACAGCTTGTCTACATTATTTTCTTCTGTAAGCGACCAAGAAATCTGTAGATATCTGGGAAACCGCTTGGCAAGACCCACTTACATTGGCCCTTACCACAATTTGCTTTTTCAAGTGATCATAATGATATTTATTATGGAAGGTCCAAGCAATCATTAAAGGGGTATTCCCTTCTTAGAACAGGGCCACCGAAGTGAAAGACAGCACACAGCAGACACCACACATGCACGGCGAGCTGTCTATTGACTGCTATAAGAAGTTCTGAAAATGGTAGAGAGACTTTTTGTATTCCAGTAGCGCTCGGTGGAGAGTGCACTGCTCATGCATGACCTCTTCTCCATTCACCACTATGGAACTTCTGGAAATAGCCAAGCCAAGGCTACAGTATTTTCAGAACTACAATCGCAGTGAACGGATGGTGCCTGCACATGCACAGCTGCTCTCCCTTCGTTTTGGGGGGTCTGTTGTGGAGTTAGAAGCGGGTCCCAGAGGTGAGATCTGCAACTATGTGACAGGGGGAGTAACCCTTTAACTTTCTGGTGTCAAGACTCAGAAAGGTATGATGACCTCTTGTCTGGCAGTCACCTCCTCACCTCTGATGTCGGCAGCTGGCTCTGCAATCAGAAGAATGCAGGCGCGCTGCACTCTGTGATCCCATTACCCCAGTGCAGAAGAAAGATCAGTGCTGTGTTGTCCCTCCACCGCTGCTTATCAGCTTGTCCCAAGACATCATCTTTCCTCTGCCAGCCACTAGTTAGCCTACGCAGTCAGGGACTCTGTAGAAGCAGTGTGCCAAAACAGGTCAATGAGCAGCCTCCCTCCCTAATAACAAGCTCCTTACTCGCTGCCAACCCTACACCTGCGAGCAAGGAGATTTGGTATTGGATGTTTGAGCAGTATTGCCGTGCTGCCCATGAGATTCATAGCGTGCAGTGTGCTGATAAACTACATGAAAAGCCTTAATGCGTATTCATACGCATTAGCCTTTTTTCAAAACGTAAAATTGCCTGAACAGGCGTCGATGACGCTTTACAGGCGTTATTGCGACCTCTGATCTGTGGTATATTAAATGACATTGGTAAAGTATTTAGATATCTACAGTTATATAGGTCCATTCACAGTGCTGATACAGATTGATTCATTTCAAAAGTCAGTCACATCTAAGTATTTGATGGATTACTGCACATTTTTTGGTAATTTTTTTTCCTATTTAGGTGGTGGTACAGGGCATCCCTGAAGTAGCGCGTGCTGTCATACACATTGATGAACAGAGTGGCAAGGAAAAGTATAAACTTCTAGTGGAAGGGGATAATCTGCGTGCTGTCATGGCTACCCACGGCGTTAAGGGCTCTCACACCACTTCAAACAACACCTATGAGGTAAGTTTCTGTGATTTTTTATTTTCTGTAAAGTCTACATATTAATGAAGCAATCTCTGTTTAATAAGCTACGGGTGATTTGTTAGCTTTTTTTTTTATGTCCGTGGTACAACTTATGAGCAGTCATATGCAGATCTCAGATTCTACTTTTTAGTGAAACAACAGCAAACTCCATGTTAGTGTAACTGCAATTTGTTAAACTTTGAATTACTTCTGTGAAAAACTGAAATCGTATTACTATATTTAAAATAATGGGGCACATTTATTTAGACCGACGTTTTAGACCCCGGTCTTAATAAAGCCCCTTAGCTGGCAATGGATCCGCCGGAGTTTTGAAGAGGCACTGGCCTCTCCTTAACTTGGGCGCATCCAGCGCCAGTTCTAAATGTATGTCAACTTATGAGCTGTCTTACATTTAGACCATTTTTTTACACCTAAAACGGGCAGAGAAAACAGTAAATGAGACGAGCCTGCTGGCCCTTCCCCGCCCATGCCACCCCCACTTTTTTATACCTGGCGTGACCGGGGAGAAGTCGCAGATAGCCCCTGAAATGCGCCTATTTAGGAGTATTTCAGCTTAGTAAATGACCCCTAATGAGTTTTCTCCATCAAAGTCAATGACATGGAGATATTTAAAAAAAAGTTCTCAACCAATAGAACATGCTACATAAAAAAGGCAAGCTTTGAAAATTAGTTAAATTAGTTTTTAGAAATCAGCCTTTTTTTTCCAACATCTGTTTCTTTTCCTTTGGCATCTGTTATGTCCAAACACCTTCATTACATATATTAGTTTCTTATTTTATCAGGTGGAGAAGACTATTGGTATTGAAGCAGCTCGCTCCACCATTATTAATGAGATTCAATACACAATGGTGAACCATGGAATGAGTATTGATAGGCGACATGTTATGCTACTTGCAGACCTCATGACTTACAAGGTAAGGTCTTGTCTTGTGGTGCTTGTAAAAATCTTCACACCACTTATATTCAAGCTATAATCTTTTATTTTGTACCCTTACCACAGGGTGAGGTGCTTGGTATTACACGATTTGGTCTTGCTAAGATGAAAGAAAGTGTTCTGATGTTGGCTTCCTTTGAAAAGACTGCTGACCACCTCTTTGATGCTGCATATTTTGGGCAAAAAGATTCAGTCTGTGGTGAGTAAATTAGTGTCAAGATGTACAGCCTAGTCCTCAACAGTTAGTGTCACTGTCATTTTAACATATTTGTGACCTCCACTTATCTCTAGAGAGAGTGTTTGTTCAGCTTATCTGGGGAGAATCACCATAGGCAGGGAAACTATAAAAATACTGGGAGTTCATAAATACCAGGAAGAAAAGCCAAAATTTTGATGCTATGATTCACACGTTGACAGATGTCTGGGTCTTGGAGTCAATCAACAGCAAACTATGTGCAAAGGGGTTATTAGATGAACAAATTCATATCTTCTCACTTCTTTTCTTTCGGGAAGGCTGAGCAGTTTGCAGAGTGTCAGCTGTAACATACAGCTGACACTCTGCTTGAAACAGCCAACATCAGTTCTGGCACTGATGTCGGTCGTTTGACCCCTTCCATGCTGTATGGAACGGGTAACAGAGGGAGGAAGCACCCTCCCTCCCCCATCAGGCTACTGCTGTGCCGTGGCAGTGGCCCAATGCTTGAAGGTTGGCAGCGTCCTGATGGTTACCATAGCAATCGAATGCCTTAACAGGCATCCGGTTTGCCATGGTATATCTAAGCCTGATCATGCTCCTGCAAATGAAAATACACTGCAGTACGCTATACAGTGTATTGTAGAGGCATCTGACCCACTGGATCTCCAAAAACCAAGTGGGTCTAAGTCCAAAAAGTGTTTAAAAAAAAAAAAAGTGAAAAAAAATGTATATCCGCACATTTGATTGGTTAAAAATAAAAAAAAATAAAAAACACTAAACATGTTTCGTATCGCTGTATCAGTAACGACCTGATCTATAAAAGGATCATGTTACTTTTACTGCATGGTGAATGCCATAAAAAAAAACTATGATGGAATTGCAATTTTGCCACCTCACTTCCCAAAAAATGGTGTAAAAAGTAATTAAAAAAAGGCATAGGTACCCAAAATTAGTACCAATCAAACCATCACCTCATCCCGCAAAAAATGAGTTCCTAGATTTTCAATTGCCCAAAAAAAAAAAGTCTTTCAGAAAATGGAGACTCAAAAACATGATTTTTTTTCAAGAATGCTTTTATTGTGTAAACCGAAATAAAAAAAAAAAAACATATTAGGTATCACCTCGTCCATAACAACCTGCTCTAAAAATATCACGTCTGGTGAACGCTGTAAAAAAAATAAATAAAAAAGACATTTTTTTGTCACCTTGTCATATGTGCCCCAAAATGGTAACAATCAAACAGTCATCTCATCCTGCAAAACATGAGACCCTATCTAACACAATCTTCCAAAAGATTAAAAAAATATGGCTTTCAGAAAATGGAGACTCAAACACATGATTTTTTTTTTCCATAAATGCTTTTGTGTAAAACCAAAATAAAAGGAAAAAAAAACACACAGGTATCGCTGTGTCGGTAACAATCTGATCTGTAAAAAAAGCACATGATCTAACCCTTCAGGTGAACATTGTAAAAAATAAAAACTGTGCCAGAACAGCCATTTTTTGGGGTTACCTTGCCTCACAAAAAGCATAATATTGAGCGTTACTATTTTGGAGTAGATATGATTTTGTATTTAAAAAAAACTGGTACCTTATCCCATAGTTTCCAAAAGGAGTCACTTTTTGGAGCTTCTACTGTAGGGGTGCATCAGGTGTCTAGCAAAATCTGCCAAAAACCATCTGGCGCTCCTTTCCTTCTGCACCCTGCCATGTGCCCTTACAGCAGTTTACAACCACATATGGGGTCTTTCTGTAAACTGCAGAATCAGATCAGGGTAATAGATATTGAGTTTTGTTTGGCTGTTAGCCCTTGCTGTGTTACAGGAAATAATGGATTCAAGTGGAAAATCTGCCAAAAAAGTGAAATTTATAAATTTCATCTCCATTTTCCTTTAATTCTTCTGGAACACATAAAGGTTTAACAAAGTTTGTAAAGATCATTTTTTAATAACTTGAGAGGTGTAGTTTCTAAATTGGGGTCATTTATGGGTAGTTTCTGCTATGTAAGCCTCACAAAGTGACTTCAGAACTGAACTGGTCCTTAAAAAGTGGGTTCTGGAAATTTTCTTAAAGGGGTTGTCCGAGTTATAAAAACTTAATCTAATCTCGCTGGTGGGCTAACAAAATGCACTTTTGTAATATAGACTTACTTTTTATTTTGCCGTATTTCAACTCTGCTGGTGCGGGTCACGTGACCCCTGACGTCATCCACCCGGCTCAAGTGGTGACGTTTCGTGTACAGGCTTCTCCCTGCTTGAGGGAGTGGCCAGGCTCTGTACACGAAACGTCAGAGCCTGGGTGCCGCCGAAATTTTTGAAAAAAAATGGCGTGGGGTCCCCCCCCTTTTTCCTTCACCAGCCAGATGCAACCAGCAGCGGCAGCCTGGCACTACCAGGGTGGGAAGGGACACGGTTATTGGCCCTTCCCAGCCTAATGGTACCAGCCTGCAGCCGCCCCAGAGCCAGACCCTCGATTTAGAAGGTCCGGTCCTGCGGGTACCCGGCTCTTCCCGGCACCCCTGGTGGCGGTGGGTGCCGAGGTAATAGATGTTGGGGTTAGTGCTGGCCTGCCATACCGGCAAGCACTAAGCCCAGTATTAGTAATCAGGGCCGTCTGTAGACAGCCGTAATTACTAAAACTGTAGTATTGTAAAAAAAAAAATACACACACACCAGTATAAAAAATTTTATTGAAATAAACACTCCCCCAGACCCGTTTGACCATTTTATTAAAAAAAAATAAAAAAATAAAAAGCTGGTCCGACGTAGTCCAGCGAATCCGAAGTAGTCCTCTGCATTCACGACCCTGAAAAATAGAACACAAACACAGACCACTTACCTCTTCCTGCAGTGGGATAATACACACAGCGATGTCACTGTACAATGGATAATAAACAGTGATGTCACTGTACAGGGATAATAAACACCGTGATGTCACTGTACAGGGATAATAAACACAATGAGTTAGCCATTACACAAAAAGTTAGCCATTTTGCAATCTGTAAAGTTTACCCGAAAGAGGGGGGGGGCCCCCGAAATTCCTGATGGCAGCCCTGTTCCAGGGAGTACGTGTCCACATGCAATCTCCATCCTAAAAGTCATACTGAGGCTCACCACCATGCTTTACACTGCAATCTTATTGAAAGACAGACAATCAGGGGTTCACCGCCAGGTTGTCAGGCAGCATTTTTAAGAGGGTCACCATTACAGTGTCCCTGAAAATTGCCTTGGGGTCATCCCCAGACTATTGGCCACATTTAGAAAAAATGGTGCAATTAGGGAGCCTCAGAGGCATCCCTACATGCTGCCCCTGGTGTTTCCTATGCATTTCCAAGGTGTTTCCATCATTTTCCGAGGTTTTCACATGTTGGGGCAACTTTTAGGCCCCATTCACACGACCGTATGAATGGGGCCGTATCTATCCGCAAAATTGCGGATAGATACAGCCAGGGGCGTACATAGAAATCATTGGGCCCCATAGCAAGAATCTGAATGGGGCCCCTAACCCCACCCACTA
>ONZH01011716.1:0-24545 GCA_900303285.1 Rhinella marina | reverse complement strand
ACACCAGCATCACGTTGGGCCCTTACATGTCGATAGCAGGGGTTGGCTCCTGATCAGGACCCTGGAATATACTACCGACTGGGCGCGGCGCTCGGCTCGATGCCGTCTGATGTCGTTAGGGATAGAGCTGCTGCCTTTCAGGGACAGGTTAGGGCCGCATTTAGTTGTCGTTGGCAGGATCACCCAAAGAACCCAACAGCCCTTCTAAGGGCTAGAAGAATTTTATTTTTTTTATTTGGCACTGGCGGCTGGACTAGTAGTGAGCTATCGCCATATTAACCTGTTTTTTTTTTTTTTTTTTTTATCTCATGATACAAATCCTTGACACAGCACGGTGACCATTCTGTGTGTCACAGTTCAGCACATTCGCTCCATCCGTAATATACTGTCCAGGTGACACTTTCTGTACGTCACACAATACAACCAAGTCATTTCTACCAATATCATCTACAGCTTGATCCAGAAAAATTCTTCTGTGCGACATTTGTCTGGGTCGCAGCTTAAATAGCCACCGTTAACAGGGTGTCAGTCAGTTCTACCAATTTCCTGCACGTCACGTTCCCAAAAAAACAAAAATAAAAAAAAAAAATTATTATTTTCAGTTGTTTTTAGCTCAGTGATACATCCATTTTATCCGTTTCGCTCCATCCGTATATACTGTCCAGGTGACACTTTCTGTACGTCACACAATACAACCAAGTCATTTGCTACCAATATCATCTACCGCTTGATCCAGAAAATCTCTGTGCGACATTTGTCTGGGTCGCAGACTAAATAGCCACCGTTAACAGGGTGTCAGTCAGTTCTACCATAGTTCCTGCACGTCACGTTCCCAAAAAAAAAACAAAATATATAAAAAAAAAAATAATTTTTTCAGTTGTTTTAGCTCAGTGATACAAATCCATTTTACTCAGCTGCGTGTAACCTTTCTGTGTGTCACAGTTCAGCACATTCGCTCCGATCCGTATATACTGTCCAGGTGACACTTTCTGTACGTCACACAATACAACCAAGTCATTTGCTACCAATATCATCTACCGCTTGATCCAAAAAATTCTCTGTGCGACATTTGTCTGGGTCGCAGACTAAATAGCCACCGTTAACAGGGTGTCAGTCAGTTCCTACCATAGTTCCTGCACGTTACGTTCCCAAAAAAACAAAATTTAAAAAAAAATATAAAAAAACAAATATAAAAAAAAAAATTATTTTTTCAGTTGTTTTAGCTCAGTGATACAAATCCATTTTTACTCAGCTGCGTGTAACCTTTCTGTGTGTCACAGTTCAGCACATTCGCTCCCATCCGTATATACTGTCCAGGTGACACTTTCTGTACGTCACACAATACAACCAAGTCATTTGCTACCCAATATATCTACCGCTTGATCCAGAAAATTCTCTGTGCGACATTTGTCTGGGTCGCAGACTAAATAGCCACCGTTAACAGGGTGTCAGTCAGTTCTACCATAGTTCCTGCACGTTCACGTTCCCAAAAAAACAAAAAATATATAAAAAAAAAAATTTTTTCAGTTGTTTTAGCTCAGTGATACAAATCCATTTTACTCAGCTGCGTGTAACCTTTCTGTGTGTCACAGTTCAGCACATTCGCTCCCATCCGTATATACTGTCCAGGTGACACTTTCTGTACGTCACACAATACAACCAAGTCATTTGCTACCAATATCATCTACCGCTTGATCCAGAAAACTCTCTGTGCGACATTTGTCTGGTCGCAGACTAAATAGCCACCGTTAACAGGGTGTCAGTCAGTCCTACCATAGTTCCTGCACGTCACGTTCCCAAAAAAACAAAATATTAAAAAAAATAATTTTTTTCAGTTGTTTTAGCTCAGTGATACAAATCCATTTTACTCAGCTGTGTGTAACCTTTCTGTGTGTCACAGTTCAGCACATTCGCTCGCATCCGTATATACTGTCCAGGTGACACTTTCTGTACGTCACAGAATACAACCAAGTCATTTGCTACCAATATATCTAGATTGATCCAAAAATCTCTGTGCGACATTTTCTTCGCAGTAGCCACATTAACAGGGTGTCAGTCAGTTCTACCATCAGTTCTAATCTGCCAGGTGACACTTTTCTGTACGTCACTTAATTCTACCAGACTGAACAAGTTTGTGGGTTTCAGTACACCAGGCCCGTTTAATTTTTTTTTTTTTTATATCATACACTTATATACAAACAATGTTGAACCCCAGGGCTAAGGGTCGAGGACGAGGGCGTGGGCGTGGGCATTCAATTACTGCAGGGGGCAGAGGCCGTGGTCCTGGGCAGGGTGAGACAGTACCCTGCTGATGAGGGAGCTGGGAACGCCGCAGAGCTACACTCCCTAGCTTCATGTCTCAACTTACAGGGACACGTGGTAGAGGACTGTTGAAACCACAACAGTGCGAACAGCTGATCTCGTGGATTGCGGACAATGCTTCAAGTAATTTGTCCACCAGTCAGTCTTCCACGCAGTCCACCCACGTTACCCAAGGGAGCACTCCTCTGGCTCCTCCACCTCAACCTCCTTCCCCCCAGTCTGCCCCCTCCCAGGAAAATTTGGAATGCGATCCGGCATACTCTCAGAGGAACTGTTTTCTGGACCCTTCCCAGAGTCACAAACCACTTCTCAGGTTGCTGCTGACCTCGTTCCCGATGCCCAAGTTTTCCAACTGTCGCAGTCTGTGGGTGATGATGATGATGATGATGACAATGTTGAGTTAGTGGAAGAAGTTTGTAAAGAGGTGTCGGACGATGAGGAGACACGGTTGTCAGACAGTGGTGAAGTTGTTGTTAGGGGAGGAATTCCGAGAGGGATGAGGAGAACGGTTGTCAGGACAGTGGTGAAGTTGTTGTTAGGGAGGAATTCCGAGGGGGAGCAGACTGAGGAATCGGAGGATGACGAGGTGACTGACCCAAGCTGGGTTGATATGCCGAGTGAAGACAGTGCTTCTGAGGCGGAGGCGAGTGCTGCACCAGAACAGGTTGTAAGAGGCAGTGGTGTGGCCAGAGGGAGAAGCAGGGCCAGAGCTGGTGCATCAGCAGCAACTGTTTCACGTAGTGAAGCTCCCGTGGCGAGGCCTAGATGTTCGCAAGTCTGGAGGTTCTTTAAAGAAAGTGAGGATGACCGACGGACTGTGGTGTGCAACCTGTGCCACACCAGGATCAGCAGGGGTGCCACCACTACTAGCCTAACCACCACCAGCATGCGCAGGCATATGAGTGCTAAACACCCCACTCAATGGAACCAAGGCCGTTCACCACCTCCTGCGGGTCACACCACTGCTCCTTCCCCTGTGTCACTCGCTGCCTCTGCTAGTCAACCCCCTGCGTCACTCGCTGCCTCTGCTAGTCAACCCCCTGCCCAGGACCCCGGCACGAGCGCCTCCCGCCGGAAAACCACACCTTCGCCTCCACAGATCCTTCCACAGCGTCCAGCCACACGTGTCCCAGCCGCACGTCATCAGCTGTGCCTTTGACCAACGCTGTTCTGAGAAGGTCCACCTAACCACGGACACGTGGACAAGTGCTGCCGGGCAGGGACACTATATCTCACTGACGGCACATTGGGTTAACTTGGTGGAGGCTGGGACCGAGAATGACCCTGGGGCCGCTCATGTACTGCCCACACCGAGGATTGCGGGCCTACCTCGGTCACGGTCTCTCAGACGTACTATGCCTCCTCCTCCTCCGACCCCTCCTCCTCCACCGAATTACCATCCGTGGGCACGGCGCCTTCAGTCGGTAGCTCTAGGCGCAGCAGCAGTGCCGTGGGTAAGCGCCAGCAGGCGGTGCTCAAACTGCTGAGCTTAGGTGACAAAAGGCACACCGCCCAAGAGCTGTTACAGGGCATCACGGGCGCAGACCGATGTGTGGCTGGCACCGCTGAACCTCAAGCCAGGCATGGTTGTGTGTGACAACGGGCGTAACCTGGTGGCGGCTCTGCAACTCGGCAGACTGACACATGTGCCATGCCTGGCCCACGTGTTCAATCTAATAGTTCAGCGGTTCCTCAAGACATACCCCAATCTGTCTGATTTGCTCACCAAGGTGCGCCGCATCTGTGCGCATTTCCGCAAGTCGAGCACAGATGCTGCCACTCTCAGGCAGCGCAGCGCCGCCTACAACTGCCCGCTCACCGACTGTTGTGCGACGTGCCCACGAGATGGAATTCCACATTAAACATGTTATCCAGAGTTTACCAGCAGCGCAGAGCGATTGTAGACTGCCAGATGTCATCTTCCACCAGAACTGGTAGTCAGGTCTCTCAGATTCCTCAAGTCTACAATGAGGAGTGGACGTGGATGTCTGATATCTGCCAGGTGTTGAGCAACTTTGAGGAGTCAACACAGATGGTCAGCGGCGATGCCGCCATTATCAGCCTCACCATCCCGCTGCTTTGCCTGTTGAAAAAAATCACTGCTCAGCATCAAGTCGGATGCTTTGCGCTTGTCACAAGAGACGGTGGAGGAAGATACGTCGCTTGATAGCCAGAGCACCCTCCGGTCTGTTTCTCAGCGCGTATCGGAGGAGGGGATGAGGATGAGGAGGAAGAGGAGGAGAATGTCGGCGAGACAGTAGAGGGTACCAGTGCTCAGTCCTTAACTCTTGAGCGTGTATGGGCTGAAGAGGAGGACTTGGAGGAGGAGGAGGAGGAAATGGAGAGTCAGGTCAGTGAGGAGAGGGAATTCTTGCGTGTTGGGACTCTGGCGCACATGGCAGACTTCATGTTAGGCTGCCTATCCCGTGACCCTCGCGTTAGAAGAATTTTTTCCAAACACCGATTACTGGGTGTTCACTCTCCTGGACCCACGGTACAAGCAGAACCTTTCCACTCTCATCCCTGCAGAGGAAAGGAGTATGAGAGTGAATAGGTATCAACAGGCCCTGGTGCACAAGCTGAAACAATTCTTCCCATCTGACGCCGCTAGCGGCAGAGGGCATGGTTCTGTGGGCCAAGTAGCGGGGGAGAGGAGGCGAGCAGGCAGCTTGTCCAGCACTGGCAGGGGAACGCTCTCCAAGGCCTTTGCCAGTTTTATGTCACCCCAGCAAGACACTGTCACCTGTCCCCAGTCTAGGCAGAGTAGGGGGGAGCTGTACAGAAAGATGGTGAGGAGTACCTAGCTGACCATACCAACGTCCGTAGCGATCACTCTGCTCCATACAACTACTGGGTTTCAAAGCTGGACACGTGGCCTGAACTGGCGCTGTACGCCTTGGAGGTGCTGGCCTGCCCTGCCGCTAGCGTTGCTGTCAGAGCGGGTATTCAGTGCAGCTGGTGGCGTCATCACCGATAAGCGTACACGCCTGTCAACTGACAGCGCTGACAGGCTGACGCTTATTAAAATGAACAAAGCCTGGATTTCACCGGAATTCAAATCTCCTCCGGGGGAAAGCAGCTAAAGATTTAAATAACTTATGTATCCGATTCCTCTTCTCTACTCCTCCTCTCTACTCCTCCTCCTCCTCCATATCGTCTTTGCCTAACGCTGACCCAAAAAACGCCATTTTTTAGAGGTCCAACTGGCACTCTTTTAGCACAATTTTTCAGGAGGGCCCCCTACAGGCCCTCTCTTCAAACAATTTTTCAGGAGGGCCCCCTACAGGCCCTCTATTCAAACAATTTTTCCAGAGGTCCACCTACAGGCCCTCTATTCAAACAATTTTTCCAGAGGTCCACCTACAGGCCCTCTATTCAAAACATTTTTCCAGAGGTCCACCTACAGGCCCTCTATTCAAACAATTTTTCCAAGGTCACCTACAGGCCCCCTCCAACAATTTTCCAGAGTCCACCTACAGCCCTCTCTTCAAACAATTTTCGGAGGCCTACAGGCCCTCTCCCAATTCCAGTTCCAAGTTTATTTGCGCATACTGCATGCATTTTTATTTTTGGGATAGGTGTGAAAAATAATATTACTTGCGAATCTATATTGCCAAACATTGGATACGGTAGCAAGTAGAAGACCAAACACATGCTGCTCACAGGGTTCCGCAAATTCCTGGTCCACCCGCAAATTCCTTGTCCACAATGTCATGGAGGACGAGGTTCTGTGGATGAGCAACAAGTCCTTCTGTACTGAAATCGCTGACAAAGTCTCCATCTAAGAAGCTACACAGACCATTGTGGAGAGAGCGGCACAGCTCGCCATCAAAGTGAGGAACCCCAACGCCAGAGACTGCGCAGAGAAGATAACGAATAAATATCTCTGTGGTTATTTTTGCTAAATAAAAGTTAAATAAACCCCCCAAAAAATTCATCTGTTAATGTGCCTGATCCACCCAAGTTGAATCTGTCCCATCATGAGAAAGTCCCCCCCAAGGAGTCCCCTCTGTAACTTGCTTCCCATACAACTACCTCACCCCCCCGACACCTGTGTCTCGCCATTGTCCACCACCTCCTCAGACAACACTGGTAAATCCACACTGTCAGCACACGGAAACAGCAAAAGGTCTTGCGAATTGGGGCAGAGAATGTTCTGGGCTAGCACATCAGAGAAGGGGTGACTATGGGGTTCCAGGGAGTACGTGACCACATGCAATCTCCATCTAAAAAGTCATGCCACACTTGATCAATCTCATAATTTACGACTGTACCGGTTGATGCTAAATTTTTAAGTTGGGGTCCTGCGTCGTCATTCTAAACTCCATCCGGCTGTTGTCACCAACACACACACGCTAGCCCAGGGGGCACTCCTCTGGCTCTTCCACCGAAACCTCCTTGCCCCAGCCTGCCCCCCCACCTACAGGCCCACTCTCCAAAAACAATTGACGTCTTTTTCCTATCTTTCTCTCTCTCCAAACTATTTTTCCGGATAGCTGCCATATACGGTATTAAACTGAGAAGAATACAGAGAAACACATGCTACACTTGATCAAGTTCATAATTTACGACTGTACCGCTTGATGCAACAGTTTTCAAAAATCCATTCTGGCTGTTGTCACCACCACACACGCTAGCCCAGGGGGCACTCCTCTGGCTCTTCCAGCGAAACCTCCTTGCCCCAGCCTGCCCCCCCCCCACCTACAGGCCCACTCTACAAAACAATTTAGCCGGATAGGGGACGTATCAGAAGTTGTCACTCATGTTTGTTTTTGTTCTTCTTTTATCTGCCTCCTGACCTGTGATAGGCAGAGCATGGACACGTCCCCTTAGCTGCAGTGGGAAAGACACTCCCCTGGCCAGAGCAAGCTCTTTTTCCCTTTTCCGTGTTCGAAATATCCATTAAATATAGGGTCCCAAGATAGGGGACGTATACGGTATTAAACTGAGAAGAATCGATACTGCACCGGCTGATGCTAGAGCATTTCCAAATGCATTCCGGCTGTTGTCACCACCACACACGCTAGCCCAGGGGGCACTCCTCTGGCTCTTCCACCGAAACCTCCTTGCCCGCCACCTACAGGCCCTCTCTCCAAACAATTTACCCCTGGTAGGGGGACGTATTAGATATTGTACTGATTCTGCATTGCCTCCTGTGATAGACAGGAATGGAACCCAGATCAACTGCTTGGGAAGTAGCTATGCTCACCACTATACCACCAGCAGGCACAGCAACTGATAAGAACAGATACTAAACTTGATGTCACTGAAAGTATTTAGATAGCAGATAGGACATATATCAAAACAATTCACTGAGTAAATGGCCCTATTTAAAACATAACTTTTACTAAAGATAGCTTAAAAAAGATAGTCCCACATATAACATAAATGACTCAAAATAATACAGATAGTACCGATGGGATAAACCAGAATAGCAAACAATAATACGATATGGCTCCACGTATGTGGGTACTCACTCATGGACCATACGTGCATAGATGCTGGAGTCCATATATATTCATAACCGCAGAGTATCCACTTTTTATCATCTAGGTGCCAGATCACAGGTAGGGTAGAGGTGTTTTTGCGGGCTTCAGGTATTACACCGGCCAAGATGTTCTCCCTTTTAGGTTCGATCGCCACACGGATAATACACAGAGTCCTTCCTTAAAAATGAATCAGTAGAAGGCAGATGGTGGAAGAAATGCAAATGGGGCCCTTCAGGAGACAATGGGATACTCACCTACTTGTCCTACACCTCCCTGCCTAAAAGCGGGAGCAATCGCCCCGAAAGGGGCGACCCCACTTATCGGTGGCTTTCCCTGCACACACTTACCCTACTGAAAATCCCATCATGAAAAAACAATCCCAACGCATTTCCCCATACATAATAAACTGTTCTTCAGGCGGATGTAGTACAAAAGCACGGGGCTATGAGCGGTATCCCGCTGCTAAAAGATAGTGCCGACCAGATAGATGCCGTACAAGTAAGTTAGACTATCAGCCTATTTATTAACTTACTGTGTAAGCCCCCATACGCCTCATCTCTCGCCGGCCGAGCTCGCGTGCGTTCCAGTTACTGTGCATGCGCAAGATGGCCGCGCGAGAGGAGCAAACCGCGCATACCAAAATGGACGTGCGTTCCAAATCGCTATGTTATGCGTTCCACCTGTAGATTATGATCCCGGATACATAGCGTCTCAAATTATTGGTTCACAATATACATATGTAGGTTGGAAACTCTAAGGTAATCCATTATTAGGTTGGGGCTACCATATGTTCTTAATATCGGCACTTTTTAATACTGGGGTATTAGTGACACTTAAAGAGGTTGCCTGGGTTCAGAGCTCTTCCGGTGACACAATTATAACAGGATAAATATCCTATGTCTAACTGAAAAATATAGACCAATTAGATTAGTAATATTAAGAGAGGATCCCTTTTACAGTCTACAGGAAGGAACTAAAAGAGATACATTCATTAAGACCCTCTGGGTTCACAGTTCTAAGCCTGAAGATCCATTCTGCCTCTTTCTGCAGAATGTACTTATCCCAGTCACCACCTCTAGGTGAGGGGCGTATCACCTCGATGACATTAAAAACCAAAGAAAGTGGGTCACCCCCATGATGTTCTCTCACATGTCGGGAGATGGGGGTGTCCCTCTTGTTACGAATGTCACCGAGGTGGTCCCCCACCCGTCTCCTGAACTCCCTCTTCGTTTTCCCTACGTATTGGAGTGGGCAGGTACATGTACACAAATACACCACTCCAGACGTTTTACAATTGGAGAAATCCCTGGCGTGATATGTTCTGCCGCTTACCAGGCTAGTAAATGTCCTAGTTTGCCTAATAAATGGACAAGCGACACAAGATCCACACTTAAAAGTTCCTAGGGGCCTCCTATCCAGCCAAGTACCAATCTTAAGAGGTGCTTTATAGTGACTTCGTACAAGACGGTCCCTAAGGGACCTACCTCTACGAAAGGTAATGGCCGGTCGAGTGGGAAGTACATCTCGAATATCTGGGTCCAATCGTAACAAATCCCAGTATTTATCAATAATCTCACGTACCGCAAGGTGACAGTGATCAAATGTCCCTATTAGGCTTCATTCACACGGCCGTATGTGTTTTGCGGTCCGCAAATTGCGGATCCGCAAAAAAACCAATGACGTTCCGTATGGCATCCGTGTTTCCGTTTTTTTTGCGGATCCATTGTAACAATGCCTATCCTTGTCAGCAAAACGGACAAGAATAGGACATGTTCTATCTTTTTTGCGGAACGGACATACGGACATACGGAAACGGAATGCACACGGAGTACCTTCCGTTTTTTTTGCGGACCCATTGAAATGAATGGTTCCGCATACGGTCCGCAAAAAAACGGAACGGACACGGAAACAAAATACGGTCGTGTGAATGAAGCCTTATCCTTATAATATCCTCAGTAGTCTTAAATTGCTTATTCGTCAAGAGGTCATTTCGATTATGACCAATGGCATCTTGGTAGGCCTTTTTCAAGACTTTCTTTGGGTAACCCCTATGGGAGAAACGTGCTTATAGTTCCTGAGCCTGAATCACAAAATCCTTCATATTTGAGCAGTTTCTCCTAACACGTAAAAATTGTCCCTTAGGGATACCACGTTTTAAGCTAATGGGGTGATGGCTCTCCCACCTTAACAAATTGTTAGCTGAAGTCGGTTTTCGGTAAGTTTTAGTGTGGATAGAGCCTCCCGATAGTGTAATTTGCAAGTCAAGAAACGCTATACTAGCGGGGCCTATTTCATAGGTAAAGTGCATTCCTATAGTGTTCTCATTAAGTTCCTCAATGAATCTCACAAAAAGGTCTCCGGGGCCGCTCCACAGGATAAGAATATCGTCTATGTAGCGGCCCCAGAAAACAATATTAGAAGTCCACCATTTCTCCTCTCCGAACACCAGTATGTCCTCCCACCAGCCCAGGAAGAGATTAGCATAAGTGGGGGCACTAGGGCTCCCCATAGCTGTCCCCCTGAGCTGGTGGAAGAAACCACCAAACCGGCCAAGTAGGGTGAGTATCCCATCTGTCATCCTGAAGGGCCCCATTTGCATTTTCTTGCACCATCTGCCTTCTACTTTGATTCATTTTAAGGAGGACTCTGTGTATTATCCGTGTGGCGATGGAACCTAAAAGGGAGAACATCTTAGCCGGTGTAGTACCTAAAGCTTTCATTCAAAAAGGTTTAAATTTGGTAACCTACCACCGTAAATTTCAACTTTACAAGCTGATAGTGGAAGCAGTGTCTTGTTGGAACTCCTACAGACATCCAGTATCTGGGGTATTAGTGACACTTAAAGGGGTTGCCTGGGTTCAGAGCTCAACCCAGATGTATCCCCATTATTACCCCTCCGGTCCCCCTGATATGACATGCTCCAATGCTCTCCATTGCCCTGCACTGTATCAAGCAGGACAAGGGCTTTTTTGTTTATATTATTATACTGCTATACGGAGGCTTCTACCTAGCAATGTTCCCAGTGACGTCACCGGCTCTGATGGGCGGGCTCACGGGATCTCTCAAAAATGCCTTTGCCCTGCGCAATTCAGCGCAGGGCAAAGGAGAGCATCGGAACATTAAATGCTCAGATGCTCATATCAAGGAGGCTGCCTGGGTAAAAATGGGGATGTGTCTGCGTTCAGCTCTGATAAACCTGGATTTATCCGGCCCAACTGTCAGCTGCTCGTTCAGTGAAGGAGACTGCTGCATACAAATGATCATTATTGTGATCCCTCGTCCTAATACAGAATCATGTTTTGTGAGCAGCAGATTGCTGTTTAGACAGCACAATCTGCTGCCCAGAAGCCATGATCGGTGGTGCCTGCACGAACTACAGAATCATCCCATGAACAAAAGTTTCACTTGTTCATCGGGTGATCAACGGCACATTTACATAGCCAGATTGTTGGGAATGATCGTTCGCAGGAACAGTGGTTCCCGATAATCTGCCCGAGTCTCGGGTGGTGTAAATGCATCTTTACTCTGGTCGACCAGGCCCACCAATTTATTACAATGACATACAAGAATCTTTTTTTCACCATTTTTATTGCTATTATTTTTTATTGTATTTGTATGACCAGTTGGAACTTTCTCCAGTGATAAAAGTTGTCTGTCAGGTTTATTAAGCCAATAAGACCACCCTTTACCACTGTTTCAAGAAATAAACTTTGTATGTTACTAACCTCTTTATGTACGTACTTTATTTTCTTACTCATTTTAAGCAAACGTGGACAAAGACTTTCACTTTAACTCTTGCTTAACCCCTTGACGACCGCCATCTGTGTATATACATCCTATCTGCACATGCCCCGTGCAGATAGCACATATATACACTTGCAGGCGGCCCTTTAATCCCAGCGCTGATCAGCGCTGGGATTAAAGCTCCTGCACGTGCAATCTAGCAGGAGCAGGTCGGGTCCCGGCTCACAGACAGAGCGGGGACCCTGAGAAGACAGGAGCGGTTTATTACCGCTTCTGTCTTCTCCTCTGCCGGAGGACAGCCGTACTTGCCGGGTGTCTTGGGGCCAGAGCAGTGCTGTAGGGTCTAAGGAGACCCTGATCAGCTCTGCCTGTGTCTAATGAGCCCCCAGGGGGCTGTTTTCCCCTGTAACTGGGGCTCCTGTGGATGCCCCAGTTACAGAGGAAAAAAAGTGTTAAAAAAAAAAAGTCAATGTCCTCCAGAGGTCTTTTAATGACCTCCTGGGGGGGACATATTATTTGTCAAAAATAAATTAATATATAAGTTAAAAAAAAAAAAAAGTGAAAAAAAAAATTAAACACGCAGTCGCCCCGTTAAATAAAATCTATACATGTTATATATCAAAACGATCGTCATCAAATAGGGAACCCATTGCAATAATTAATTTGTGTGTCAGTTTTAATATTTAAAAAATAAAAATCTATAATTAAAAAAAATTACTGTTTTTTTATAAGAATTAGCGGTTTTCGTCCAAATTACACCTAAAAAAATATAAAATATCTTTAAAAAAAACATTCTAATAAAAAGTCCTAAGTGTCAAATAAAAAAAATTGCAAAAATTATTTTCGTATTCAAACAATAAAAAATTAAGGTCACTAAACACCATGTGCCCAAATCACAAAAAGTTGCCTGGACATTCAGGCCTTTTATAGGTCCGGTCATGAAAGGGTTAAAGAGTCAGTCACTTAAAAAAAAAAAAAACTTTTGATATGTCATAGCAAAATATCAAAAGTTAAAATCAGAGGAAGTCTGAGCACTGAGGCCCCCACTGATCTCTAGAAGGAGGAGAGAAAAGTATGTGCATAGGATGCTCTCTCTCCTTGCTGCACGAGGCAGGCTCCATGTCTATGGGCTTATTTCAATTCAGTCCTCAGCAGCGAAGATAGCTATGCGAGTGCTTTTCTCTCCTCATTCTAGATATCTGAGGGGGTTGCTTTGTGACCCTCACCAATCTAAACTTTTGATATGTCTCTATGACATATCCAAAGTTTTTTAAATGTTTAGTGACCCTTTACATTTTTGACAAGGTTTTAACTACTCCTTTCACTTGTGTTCATGCAGTCTGAGACAGGATATGTAGGCTGTGGTGAAAAACGAGTAAATGAACAGAACAAACCTCGTGATTTCAGAAGAAGGTCCTGACCTTTGGAAGATGTGTATGACACAAGTTGCAGTAGATGCAAGTAGATACAGTAAGTGAATCAACCTTTACACTACGGGGGTGTCTAATTTATAAAGTATTAGCAGAAAGACCCGGCTTCGCCTGGGTATATTTCATCTATTTCATTTAATGTTTCTGTGTGTCGTTGCAGAGAGAAAGTCAATGCAGCTGACAGAAGTTGATTTTTACCTTCATTTTTTCAATCCCCATTGGCAGCGGAGTGGGAGGGGGCATGACCTGACCGGGTCGGGGGCATGGTTTACCGGGACCTTGGGGGGGTGCTTTTAGGTCCTTCTTTTCAGGGTGGCCTGAATTATAGGTCAATGCCATGGTAATTTGAGGAAACACAGTGGGTAGCAGTGGAAGAAAACATTGCTTCGCACGGGTATATTTAATCTATTTCATTTAATGTTTGTGTGTGTGTCATTGCAGAGAGAAAGTCTCCTTCCCACCCATTCCTGTAGCTGACAGAAGTTGATTTTTACCTTCATTTTTTCAATCCCCATTGGCTGCGGAGTGGGAGAGGGCGTGGCCTGACCGGGGCGTGGTTTAGCGGGACCTTGGGGGGGTTGCTTTTAAGTCCTTTTAGTGGAAGAAAACATCTTTTATTACTACTGAACGGTAGTAGTCTAATATTAGTCTATTTCATCTAATGTTTCTGTGTGTTGTTGCAGAAAGAAACTCACCTTCCCACCCTGCAGCTAACAGAAGTTTATTTTTACCTTTATTTTTTCAATCCCCATTGGCTGTGGAGGGGGAAGGGGGCGTGACCTGACAGAGTGGGGGTGTGGCTTAGTGAAACCTAGCGCAGGTGTTTTAAGTCCTTCTTTTGAGAGTGGTGTGAATCACAGGTCGGTGCCATGGTAATTTATGAGGACACGCAATGGGTAGCAGTGGAAGATTTACTACTGAACAGTCATAGTCTAAAATTAGTCTAAAACATAAGTTATATTTATGGTAACCGGAATACCCCTGTAACAGTATCATCCACAGCGCTCTGCCCCTTTAAAGCATTGAATAGAAATGACTGGATTGTTACCTGAGATCCTCAGCTGAGTGCTAATTACCTGGCTGTGTTGTTATGGAAACCTGCCCTCCCTGTGTGTGCCTGTGCAGAGAATGGCAGTTGGGGTTTAAAACCAATGCTGTCAGGCTAATATTGGCTAATGCAGGTCATATTTTGGGAATATCTCAGGAACGTTATGTCCTAGAGAGATGAGACCTTGTCTAAAACCTTCCCAAGCACCTGATGTACCTGTGTGCCGAATTTGGTGAAAATCGGTACAGTAGTTTGGTCGCGCATAGAGAACAGACAGACAGACAGACAGACGGACAGACAGAAACTCGCTTTTATAACATTAAGAGATGTACATACGTAAAACCACAAATATCATTCTGAATTAGCACTTTTCTGGAGTTCTCTGTTTCAGATTATCCCTATGTCTAGTGTTGAGTGAAGAGAAGCATCTAAAAGTATAATTTGGCCTGAATTTGAGGAAAGTTTTCCTTGTGCTTTGCGGTAATGTTCCTAAAATGGTGCTGGAGTTGTGCTCCTCTCTTGATTGAAAAAGACCTGCCGAAGAAACTAAACTGAGCTCGATCAGGTGGTGACATCACCACGTGATCAAGAGAGGAATGGACTGCCTTTGTGCGAGCAAGTGGATGAGGTGAGTAATTTTTTTTTTTTAAACCAAAAAGGCCATATTGCACTAGCGTGTTACCATTTTTAGGTGCACTTCTGTCTAAGCCGCCGTTAAAAATGGTCCCATTGATTGATAGGCTGAATGGGGTTTTGATTAGCTAATTTGTAACAAATTGAATTTCTTATCAAACTCCAACGAAGCTGCCGAATCGAATTTTTCAAAACTTTGTTCATCTCTACCTATGTCAGTAGGATCTTTAGAAAATAATATTTTCACAGTCTTCCCATGCTTTGACCCTCTACCTAGCAGCTGTAAACTATGGTTAGGCATGGCAGTAGATGGTTAGGTGGTCAATGTCTCTGCAGCCCCAGCACATTAGGAATGAACCATTTTACAGCACCAATTCAAATCAATTGTTCGATTATGTAATGCAGAACAAGACCCGTCCTCCAAAGCAAAGAGCCTTTGTAATTGCTCTCCACTCTGGTTCAGAGAAAAGAATCCTGAACAAAGATGCCTGCCTCTAATATCTTTGATTTCCTTCAAGAGGTTGGTTCATCTCAGACATTGATGGTATATCGATAGGATATGGCATAAATGTCAAATAGGTGTGGGTCCAACCTCTGGAATGGGGCCCCAGAAGTGAAAGAAAGTGCCCCACAAAGACATGGCGGCTCTCCAGCTGAGCTCTCTTGGCTGTTTCTAGCAGTTCCATAGCAGGGAAAGGAGAGGTTTTCCTACAGGACTATGAGCTCTCCATTCACTGCTATGGGACCATATATCACCAGCTGGCCATTATTTGTGTGTATGTAGGTATATATGTCTGTGCAAATGTATGAAAGCATTTTGTGCGCACATATATTTTATTGTATTTAATGAGTGTTCATGTGTTCATGCCAGTATGTAATGAGCATGTGCATATGTACGTTCTAAATGTAAGTATGTTGTGAGCATAAGTGTGCATGCCTTTACAAAAATAGTGTGGGTGTATTCAATTTCAGTGCCTGTGGTTACCACTAATTGTCAGGGCACACTATTATGATGCAAAATTCTTCAGATGCTAGATAAAAAAAATTAGCGCCATCATTTGTATCCAGGGTGTGAAAATGTCTGTAGATTCACACAACAGTGTCCATTATCAAATATTTAGTTGATAAACAGGGGCATACAGATCTCATAGGGCCCCATAGCAGATTTAGTATGAGCCACCCTGCCCCACCATTTGCCAGTATAGGTATGTCAAACACTCTCAGGCAATGCAGAACAAAGCAAAACTGTCCAGATTTGTGATGAATTTGAATTTTTTTATTGAGCAGAAGGAATTTTAACTTTAAAGAATTGTAAGAAAAAGAAGTCGCCCTCCACCTCCCAATTCACTTTATTGAACATCAGAAAAAGTCAGAAAAATTGGAACTGGTGCTTCAAAAATACGGTGCTTCTGAAGAGCAGATTTCTCAATGTATTTATACCAGACAACTGCCCCACCGTTTGCCAGTATAGGTATGTCAAACACTCTCAGGCAATACAGAACTCAAAGTGAACTCTCCAGATTTCTGATGAATTTACTTTTTTTATTGAGCAGAAGGAATTTTAACATTCAAAAATTGTAATAAAAAAAGTCACCCTCCACCACTGATACCAGGCAACTGGCATAAATACACTAATAAATCATCCCTAAAGCTATATTTTAAATCACTGCTTCCATTCTCATATTATTGTCCCTTATTGGGTTCAGATCCCTGCCAGTGTTTATAAAGAAATGTTAGTATCAGAAGAAGCAACTTCTTGTTCTGAACAAGCGGTCCAAAAATAATGCCTTAACAGGGGTAGATGCTTTCCCACACAAAGTAGTATGAGAAGAAGGAATAACTTGTTCTGGACAAGTGTCCAAACATTATCTATTTTTTTGGGAAGCAGTAGCAGTACAGTATGGAAACTGACAGGAGATGTTCAGATGGAGGCAGAGTAGTGGCAGCAGGAGAAGTGGCAGCTGCATCATCAGCAATACAGTATGGAACATAATGGACAGGTAGACTGTGGCATGCTTGGGCTGGCAATAAATAGCCACTGTCAGCAAACACAGATCTATTCATTGGCATCAGCCAGAGGTGTGTGAAAATCCTCACAGATTCAGGCCTGATTCATTTTCACAAATGTAATGTTTTCTACACTTGAGTAGTACAATTCTGTACACTTTGGTGTGATGACGCCACCTGCCATGCTGAATACCTCTTTTGACAGTACATTAGAGGCTAGACAATACAGTACTGTAGCAAAATGGGCCCGCTCTGGCCACTGCTCCAATCATCCTCTACAAAAGGCAAGCAAGATGTGGAAGCTGTTCTTTTTCTTCCATCCATTATTGCATTAACTTGAGCATTTTCTCTAATATAAATATCAGAGGGAGTAGATCATTTTTCCCACTGTTAGCCCTACTCACAAATTTGGTGGCCTCTCTGAAGGGCCTGAGTACTTGACACTCGACCCTGATTAGCTGCCATTGCTGATTTCAAAATACTGAAACACATGCTCCCTGTTATGGTGGTCTTGTGCATGAGGTTATCATTAACCACTTTACTCTATTCATACAGATGCTCCAGCATATTCAAGGTGAATATGCAGTCATTTGGAATGTCACAGATCAAGAGATGCAAGGCAAACAGTTCTATCACTAAGGAGGACCTTCTTTGCTACATAAAAACATATAAACTACACAAACACTCTCCCGGACATGGCTAGTACAGTAACACAGCAGATCAATGTTGCGATTTAATACTAACAAGACTGGTCTCTTTATGCACTGTGTATCCCAAATGGTTGTGTATGGACAATGAACAGTTAAGACTGGCAGTGTTAGCCTAGTTTCCAGGGTGATGGGCTTATCCCACCTCATGGTCAGTAGGGAGTCTTAGCTGAGCATAGAGTCAACACTTACATGTACGAGCTCCTATTAAGTAGGCCCAAAGAGACTGAAAAGCTGCCAGACAAGACAACAACTTCACTGAGAGACTACCAACTACTTACTGAGAGGGAAAGAGCAATAACAGAAGGTCTGGAACTATCCAGGCCGTGTTTGATTCAGACCATAAGGTACTGCTTGTTTATGGCAGTAAAAATTCACTGCTTGTGGAAAGGGTATATTGCTTCCATGCTCACCACACTTTGAGACAGAATGGCCATCTAGATGCAAGATCTGCACCATGCAACTGGGAACTGCAGAAAGAGTAATTGAGAATGTGATTTCACACCTGTGATTATTTGAGAAGATTGGAATTTGAACTCAAAATGAGATTCAAGGAGTATTACTAAATGCTAGACAAAAAGGTGTTAGACACAGTGAAGGACTACAACCAAATCTGCCACCATCCCCATCCTATCCAATTGTATTAACTTTTTCATTGCATTTTCAAAATGAATAAAAATACAAAAGAATTTATACAAATACATAGTAACATAGTTTATAAGGCCGAAAAAAGACATCTCTCCATCCAGTTCGGCCTGTTATCCTACAAGTTGATCCAGAGGAAGGCAAAAAAAACTTTAGGGAAAAAATTCCTTCCCGACTCCAATCAGGCAATCAGAACAACTCCCTGTATCAACGACCCATCTCTAGTAACTATAACCTGTAATATTATTACCCTCCAGAAATACATCCAGGTCCCTCTTGAACTCTTTTAGTGAACTTACCATCACCACCTCCTCAGGCAGAGAGTTCCATAGTCTCACTGCTCTTACCGTAAGGAATCCTCTTCTATGTTTGTGTACAAACCTTCTTTCCTCCGGACGCAGAGAATGTCCCCTCGTCACAGTCACAGTCCTGGGGATAAATAGATCATGGGAGAGATCTCTGTACTGACCCCTGATATATTTATACATAGTTATTAGATCTCCCCTCAGTCGTCTTTTTTCTAAAGTGAATAACCCTAATTTTGATAATCTTTCTGGATACTGCAGTCCACCCATTCCAGTTATTACTTTAGTTGCCCTCCTCTGAACCCTCTCCAGCTCTGCTATGTCTGTTCACGGTAGCCCAGAACTGTGCACAGTACTCCATGTGTGGTCTGACTAGTGATTTGTAAAGTGGCAGGACTATGTTCTCATCATGGGCATCTATGCCCCTTTTGATGCAACCCATTATCTTATTGGCCTTGGCAGCAGCTGTCTGACACTGGTTTCTGCAGCTTCGTTTGCTGTTCACTAAAATTCCTAGGTCCTTTTCCATGTCAGAGTTACCCAATGGTTTACCATTTAGTATGTAGTGGTGACTTGCATTATTCCTTCCCATATGCATAACCTTACATTTGTCAATGTTAAACCTCATCTGCCACTTCTCTGCCCAAGCCTCCAGTCTATCCAGATCCATCTGTAGCAGTGCACTGTCCTCTTCTGTGTTAATTACTTTACACAGTTTAGTGTCATCTGCAAAAATTGATATTTTACTGTGGAAGCCTTCTACTAGATCATTAATAAATATATTGAAGAGAATAGGGCCCAATACTGACCCCTGTGGTTCCCCACTAGTGACAGTGACCCAATCTGAGTATCTACCGTTAATAACCACCCTCTGTTTTCTATCACTGAGCCAGTTACTTACCCACATACAGACATTTTCTCCCAGGCCAAGCATTCTCATTTTATATACTAACCTCTTATGTGGTACCATGTCAAATGCTTTGAAGAAGTCCAGATATATGACATCCATTGATTCGCCACAGTCAAGTCTAGAACTTACCTCCTCATAGAAACTGATTAAATAGGTTTGACATGACGCATCCCTCATGAAGCCATGCTGATATGGAGTTATTTGCTTATTTTCATTGAGGTACTCCAAGATAGCATCTTTTAGAAAACCTTCAAACAGTTTACCCACGACAGATGTTAAACTTACCGGCCTATAGTTTGTGGGCTCTGTTTTTGGACCCTTTTTGAATATTGGCACCACATTTGCTATGCGCCAATCCTGTGGAACACCCCCTGTCAGTATAGAGTCCTTAAATATCAGAAATAAGGGTCTGGCTATGACATTTTAATTCTCGTAGGATACGGGGGTGTATGCCATCCAGTCCTGGTGATTTGTCTATTTTAATCTTTTTAAGACGCCGCTGTACTTCTTCCTGGGTCAGACAGGGCACTTTTAATGGGGAATTTACTTTTATATTCTGCATTTCATCTGACAGTTTATTTTCCTAGTAAATACAGTGGGGAAAAAGATATTTAGTAGCTTTGCCTTCTCCTCATTGCTCTCTGCAACTCCCCCCTCATTACTCTGTAAGGGGCCAATTTAGGTTTATATAGAACTTAAAAAACAAGTCAATTGACATACAATGCTGTAAGTACTTTGATTTATACAATCTAGAATTGTGAATCCAGCTAAAGGCCCCTTTACAATGTTCAGCTTAGCAGATAGTTGGGAAAGAAGCATTCCTGCCCGACAATCACCTGCTCGTCAGTGGAGAAGACTGCTCCATCTTAAGTGCTAATACCAAAGCTCACCACCATCGATAAACAGTAATTTAGGTGTCCGCACCAATGATCTTATTACCTGATGAATGAGCTTGTTCATTGGGTAATCAGTGGCACCTTTACACCAGCAGATGATCGCTAATGAGCATTTGTACAAAAGCTTGTTAACAATAATCTGCCTAACCAATAGGCAGTCTAAAGGAGCCTTAACAGATACAGATTAGGCCCATGGCTCTAACTCCATATGTAGCAGGAAAACAATTAAGTCAGTGGAAAGAAGAAAAAAAAAGAGAGCATTGATGGATCTGAGAAATCAGAAAGAATATGTTGAGGGAGTGTCAAAATGACATACAGTTAGAAATGGAATATATATATATATATATATATATATATATATATATATATATATATATATAGTCATTTATTATACTGAAATATACCTAAATTAGGCTACCTGTGACTTCTCCCCACTCATGACAGGTCTAAAATTGTAGGCGTGCGTGGGCGGGAAAGGAGGTCCGCTCTCAGTCATCATTTTCTACGCCTGTTTTAGGCGTAGAAAACGGTCTAAATGTAAGACAGCTCTGAAGCTGTCTTACTGTCATGCTCTGGTGTAGGATAGATACCCCACACTGAATGTAGGAGGGAAAGGAAAAGGAAATAAGCCCTAAAAACTAGGGAAGGAAAATGGACACCTCCTAATGAAAACCCTAACCAAAGCCCTTACTGACTACCAGTATGAACAGACCCCAAAGATAGGCGAGTTCATGCGCAGGAATACCTAGAGTCCTATCTCACCCTAAAGGACCCTGGTACTAATGACAGGAAAGAGTCAGCCTGTTCCTCCAAAGGATGGATGAACCGGAGTCTCCCTGAGACCTGGTACAAAACGACTAGGAAATGCAACAAACAGAAAAGGCAAAATAAGAAACAAAAGGGAAAGGAAACACTTAACTTCCAAGAAGCTATGGCAGCACAAGGAACTAAGCTGAGATCTAAACACCAACTATCCACAGGCCCAACTCAAGCTGTAAACCGCACAGTATAGTGGGAGAAACAACTATCAATAGGGAAAGTTAAATGACCCCAATAGCAACACCTGGAAGCTAAGGGTGTGACCAGTACCAGAAACAACACAGACTATTGATCCACAGTCTCTAAGATCTCCTGACACTCACTGTCGCTGAGACATCCGTGTGTCTCGGTATGTCCGTGAAACTTACATTTAGAACTGGCGCTAGATTTGCGAAGTTATGGAGAGGCTTGCGCCACTTCATAACTTCGACGAATCGTCTGCCAGCACAGAGCCTTTATTATTAAGACCAGCGTCTAAAACGCTGATCTTAATAAATGTGTCCCATAGTATTTATTGAGTTGGTAACCTCTTCAAGGGTATATGTGATAGAACTCTTCTAATGTTTGATTAAAACAATCTTTGCAATGGTAAGTATCTTGCATATCAGAGGTCTAACCTGGAGTTGGAAAAACTATATTATTTCCTATAAATAATAATGCTAGCTGTGGGATAGGTCAATCTGGAGATCAAACAAAATATAGATTCCCAATAAAATTTCAGATGGGGACAAAAAATCTAAGAAAATGTGCCAATGTGCCATTTTGCTCCCCCGCACCTTCAGCAGACATTTGGGATATTAGATATCAGATGGTATGCATCAGGGGTATAGTACCACCCTAGTGCAATTTTCATCACATATTTCTAATGAAAGCTATATTTTAAGGAGCAAGGTATTGTTTCAAAGGCTTGAGTTTATTCCACGTCACTAAAGGTCAGATTTAGGGTTCTTTACCACTGTCTAACAGGGTATGTTTTCAACAACTTATCTGGAAGATCATAGATAAGTCTGTAAAAACGTTGAGGACCTTTGATATTTTGACTCAAAAGATTAAGCAATGTGTTGTTGCAAGACATTAAAAGAGTAGTACATGAAGTGAAAAAATGTGTAATCTGTAAATATTTGTAAAAGTTCCTGGTCAGTTATCCCCATGTCCAGTGTTCAAAGTTAAAGCTGGGAATTGCTTGTTTTTTTGAGAATTGTTCTTCTGGTGTTGTAGACACGTATCTGAAGCATAATAGTAATTTATCTGGGACAGAGATAAGATGGAGAACAAATATTCCAAAATTGGTCGTTAAACCACTTCCCGACCAGCGCTGTACTAGTACGGCGCTGGTTGGGTCTTTAAACATTGCGCCCGCTCCTGAGGAGAGCAGGCGTCATGGCCGCGGGTGAATTGCTGATTCATACAGCAGTCACCCGCGGCTCATGTCCGCGACCGGCAGTAATGCCGATCGCAGACATTTAACCACTCAGATGCCGCGGTCAATCCTGACCACGACAACCGAAGGCGGCAAACACCGGAAGCACGCGGAATGCTAATGCATTGGAGTCTATTATATAAGCAATCAATGATTGCTTGTTATAGTTCCCTATGGGAACTATAAAAAAGTGTAAAAAAATTAAATAAATAAAAAGTTTAAAAAAAAACAAAAAAACTTAAAAATCACCCCCCTTTCCCGAAAATAAAAAAAAAGTATTAAAAAAATAAAAAAATACACATCATGGGTATCGCCTTGTGCGAAAACAGCGAAACGGAAAAAAGCGATCAAAAATTCATACACACCCCAGAATGGTATAAATAAAAAGTTCAGATCGCCATGCAAAAAATGAGCCCCTATACAGCTCAGTACACATAAATACCAAAAAGTAAAAAAAAAATAAAAAATAAAACATTTACAACTTTATAATTATTTTATCACTATCAAAACGCAAGAAAAACTAAACATATTAGGTATCGCCAGATTCGTACTGACTAGTGTTGAGCGAGCATGCTCGGCCGAATATGATATTCGTTCAAGCATTGCAGTGCTCGGGACCATGAGGTGTTCAGCCGAACAACACGTGTGCTCGAGCGCCATGCTTGAGTCCCCTCCCTGCACGCTAATTAGCCAATTAGTGTGCGGGGAGGTACTGGCATTCACTGTAATGCCGTAGCCATCTTGGCTACTGGCATTACAGTGAGTGGCTGGCCGGTAACGCGTCATCGGGTGCTATATAGGGAGAGCTTCAAAGAGGGACAGATAGTGTAGGGATAGAAATTGGCTAGTATTTCTGTGGAAAAGACCCAAAAGCCCTTTTAATGGCTATTGTGTTATCTGGCTACAATATATTTTTTATTTTTGGGGGGTTAAAAATTGAGCAAGGTGGCCTGACCTTAACACCACCTGCGCAGCTTGTGCATTCTAATCCTTTCTGTATCCTATATACCTGACATCCATTGTCATTTTTTCTGCCGCTAATCAAGGCCACAGTACCTGCACTGCGTCTGCTGTATAATGTTTGCACAAGGAGGCACAGATAGTGCAGGGATAGGATTTGGCTAGGCAGGGCTAGTTGTTCTTTTGAAAAGACCCAATAGTCCTTTTAAGGACTATTGTTACATCTGGCTGCAATATATTTTTTTCTTTTGGGGCAAAAATAACGCACGTTTGCCTGACCTTAAAACCACCTGCGCAGCTTGTGCATTATAACATTACTGTACCTATATAGCTGACATCCGGTGTCATTTTTTTCTGCCGTTAATCAAGTCGACTGTCACGGCGCGGTGTGGGTGGGGAAACACCACATCGAGCACACACCGAAACACTACAGTGAGATGAAGACCGGATCAGCAGGTAAGAAGCCAGTGGCAAGGAATACCACTGAACCAAGTGCACCGGAAATACCAGGAACCAAATCCAGAGGGCAGAACCCAAACCCAGTGAGCCCCATTCTTCACAGAGCCCCAGATGGTAGGGATGCACTTATCCAGAACTCACTGGCTGCACCTCCAGGATGGTCCCGGTGCACCTGGAAACTTACCTGCTGATACTGCTGATAGAAGCACCAGCAGTCCACACACCAAAGACTGGAACTCAGGCACATGTACTGGAACCTGAACACCTAACAGGACACAGTACACACAACACACCCAGGAACCAGCTCACCGGCAACAACTCACAGTATCACTGTTCCCCCTCCAGGTCAATATGTTAACCCCATGAGAACCAGACAGGGAAAGAGGGAAGTATGCAATAAGAAGGGAACATACCAGCAACCAAAACTACATGTTGCTCCTGGCAACTAGCAACCTCGGAATACCACCGTAGCCAGAATGCCAGGACACAAACATGAGCAACATGGAAGCCGTGTCACGGAGAACAACCGAGACACCACCAATTTACACGTTGCCCCTGGCAACCAGCATACAACCACATCCGGAATACCAGGGCACCAACATGAGCAACATAAAACACGTGTCACGATAACCAAATGGTACGTGACACTACCTCCCCCTTTACTCCCCCTCTCCCAAATTTTCAAGGGGAAGCAAAGTGGAACACCAACCACCTCACAAACAAAAGTGTCGATTTACACCAAACACAAAAA
>ONZH01011715.1:0-20585 GCA_900303285.1 Rhinella marina | reverse complement strand
CTCAGTCACTCTGTTGTCACCGCCGCCATACAGGGCCACAAAAAATGTTTATGGTGGTTCGCCTGCTCCCGCAGTGTCACTCGCTCACTCTGTTTGTCACCACCATAGTGGTTTGCATTATAGCAGCCCAAGTCTGCACATTCCCCTTTTTATCTCCAAGTGATCTATACTGCACGTCACGTAATAAAATAGGTTCTTTTGCTCTTAGTGATACAAATCAATTTCATAAAATCCTTTCTTTCTCTTTAACTGATCTATACTGAACGTCACTTTTAAAAATACTTCTTTTTCCTCTCTTTCCAAACTATTTTTCCAGATAGGTGCCATATACGGTATTAAACTGAGAAGAATACATAGAACACATACCACACTTGATCAAGCTCATAGTTGACAACTGTACCGGTTGATGCTAAATTTTTAAGTTGGGGTCCTGCGTCGTCATTCGAACTCCATCCGGCTGTTGTCACCACCACACACGCTAGCCAAGGGGGCACTCCTCTGGCTCTTCCAGCTCAACCTCCTTCCCCCCAGCCTGCCCCCCTACCTACAGGCCCTCTCTCCAAACAATTTACCCAGGTAGGGGACATATTAGATATCGTACAGATTTTTTTTGGTTCTTCTTTTAATTGCCTCCTGTGATAGTGCAATAGACAGGAATCGAACCCAGATCAACTGCTTGGGAAGCAGCTATGCTCACCACTTTACCACCAACAGCCACAGCAACTGATAAGAACAGATACTAAACTTGATGTAAGCCAACATTTTGACAATCGATAACCCGACATGGGTCCGCCGTCGAGCCCGGTGTTCGGCCACCCTGAGCATTTCACATACTCTGACCGAGTCTGACCCTGGGGCCGCTCATGTACTGCCCACTTGGAGGATTGCGGGGCCTAACTCATTCACGGTTTGTCAGAATTACTATGCCACTTTCTCCAACCCCTCCTCCTCCACCTTCGAATTACCATCTGTGCTTCACCTCCTGCTACCTCAGTCTAACTCGGTCACTCTGTTGTCACCGCCATGCTGCGTCAGGCTAAATTTTTGGGTGGCTCACCTGCTACCTCATCTAACTTGGTCACTTGTTGGTGTCACCGCCATGCTGTGTCAGGCTTATGCCTGCATCGTGTTGCTGGGGATAGGAGAGCAGTGCCAGCATGGGCATGGGTGATGGACCTTCGTTGCACCTAGTTGGGTGCTTCCCTATATATTCCCACCATGCCAGCCATGGGTTGTACATTAACTAATAACAGGGAAAACAAAAAAATATTTTACAGGAGGGTCAACCGCAGACACTCCAAAACAATTTTACATGAGGGAGTGTCTCCCCGTCTGCCATCGTGTTCGGTCAGGCTGTCAGTAGGTACACCACCTCTGTCGTCCGCAGAAGCGGCCACTATGAGGAAGGCCACGGCAAGAACATCCCCTTTTCAATTGAGAGCAAGTGTAGAATTGTAGGAGGATGACACTTTTCTTCCGCAGTGGATTCACCTTCCCCTTTATCATTGCCAGACAACAGTTGGTGAAAAAGTAATTGGCAATGATGAAGAAAATGTAACGGTGCAGTCGACCATCTGTGATGCAAAACCTATATATTCCCACCATGCCAGCCATGGGTTGTACATTAACTAATAACAGGGAAAGCAAAAAAAATATTTTACAGGAGGGTCAACCGCAGACACTCCAAAACAATTTTACATGAGGGAGTGTCTCCCGGTCTGCCATCGTGTTCGGTCAGGCTGTCAGTAGGTACACCACCTCTGTCGTCCGCAGAAGCGGCCACTATGAGGAAGGCCACGGCAAGAACCTCCCCTTTTCAATTGAGAGCAAGTGTAGAATTGTAGGTGGATGACACTTTTCTTCCGCAGTGGATTCACCTTCCCCTTTATCACTGCCAGACAACAGTTGGTGAAAAAGTAATTGGCAATGATGAAGAAAATGTAACGGTGCAGTGGACCGTCTGTGATGCAAAACCTATATATTCCCACCATGCCAGCCATGGGTTGTACATTAACTAATAACAGGGAAAACAAAAAAAATATTTTACAGAAGGGTCAACTACAGACACTCCTAAAAAATTTTTAGGAGGGTCAACTTCGGACACTCCAAAACAAATTTTTGGGAGGCTCGCCTACAGACATTTGACTGCTACCTCAATCTAACTTGGTCACTTGTTGGTGTCACTACGCTGTCACCATGATGTGTCAGGCTTATGCCTGCGTCGTGGGGCGGGGGATAGCACAGCAGTGCCAGCTGTGGCGGTGATGGACCTTCGTTGCACCTAGTTGGATGCTTCCCTAACATGTGATGGGCATGTGCCTCACCTTTCTTTGTCTGGGTAAGCACAATTGCCATGAGGGTAACCACCAGGCTGTTGCAGGAGAATTTGGGGTAATGGTGGGATTAGGCAGCCTCAGAGGCATCCATGCATGCTGCCCCTGCTGTTTCCTGTCCATTTCCATGGTGTTTCCATCATTTTATGATGTTTCCAGGTTTTCACCCAGCCTTCCCTAGGCAGAGCCTTGGTCCCCTGCAAAAATGCTCGAGTCTCCCATTGACTTCAATGGGGTTCGTTACTCGAAACGAGCACCCGAGCATCGGGAAAAGTTCGACTCGAATAACGAGCACCCGAGCATTTTAGTGCTCGCTCATCTCTAGTTATATGACTTGGATTTGTCCCATAATCCAGCTAGAATGGATTTTAAGTCCACCAAGTGAAATAGATACGTGCCATCACTCTGTCAATCTATTCTACATAGTGTGCTGTCTGCATCTTTTGTGGCCCCATTGAAATCAATGGGTCCGCACCCGTTCCGTAATTCTGCAGAACAGATGCGGACTCATTCATGCGATTGCGCGAATGAGCCCTTATCCTCTCTGTTTGTGGATTCCAGGAGAGCAGCACAGTCTTTGTTTTAAATGCAGTCAAATATTTAAGGCATAGGATAGTTCAGAAAAACAACGTTTTGGTTCTCATCTTAAAGCGGCTCTGTCACCAGGATCAACCCTATTAAACCAGACATACTGGCTGATGGCACATCATGCTGATTAAAACTATACCTTTCTTTTGTCTGTACGATAAATAGCTGCAGAGTAATCTGTGTTTTTATATTCATATGCAAATGAGCAATTCTAGCACTCAGAGGCGGGCTGAATATTCTGAGCACTGCTCTGTAACACCCCCCTTGATTGACAGGGCTAGACAGCAGGCTGAAGGCAGAGCTGTGTCCTGGCTTATATATATCTACTGTATATATTTGTATTATACACACTCTGTACTATAGCTTCACCACACTGAGAACTCCTCAGAAAGCTCCTATACATAATACTGCTTTATTCACAGGAAGAATATATGATTATACAGACACCAGTGATATACCTAGAAAAGCACACATCTCTATGCAGTAATGCTATAGCGTGATGGCTTAGTGACCTGCCTTGAATATAGGCATCCTTGGTTCAAGTCCTAAGAGAGATATATGTTTTTTTTTGGGGGGTATTTTTTTTAAATTGTAAACCATATTAAAAGGCTATACTATAATAAATATATAATCATTTAATAAGGCCTTACTATATTGAGAATAGTGTTTTTTTCTAACACCTGTTACTGCTTTATTCATAGACTCAATACATGATTATGAAGAAACCAGTAATGTTAATTAGCTAGCTAAAAAAACATTATTCTCAAAATAATAAGGACATAGACTTTTCTTATGGAATAAATGTGGAAGAAAAAAAATTAACTGAAGAAAAAAACTTCAAAGTCTCTCCTAAGATTCAAACATTGGATCTCTGCATTACCACATAGAACTTTGTGTTCTTTCTATACTTATAAGCTAACACATATTACTGGTGTCTGTATGATCATATATTGTGCCTGTGAATAAATCAGTAATATGTAGATTAGCTTCATGAGCAGATCTCAGGGTGGTGAAACTATAGAACAGAGTGTGTATAATACACATATATACAGTAGATATGTATAAGCCAGGACATAGCTCTGCCCTCAGCCTGCTGTCCAGCCCTGTCAGTCAAGGGGACGGGGCATGTGCAGAGCACAGGGGGTGTTACAGAACAGTGCTCAGAATATTCAGCCCCGCCTCTGAGTGCTCAAATTGCTCATTTGCATATGATTAAAAACGCAGATATCGCTGCAGCCGTTTATCATACAGACAAAAGAAAGGTACAGTTTTAATCAACATGATGAGCCCTACAAGCCAGTGTGCCTGGTTTAATAGGGTTGACCCTGGTGACAGAGCCTCTTTAAATATCTGATTGACCCTAATGATGTGCACTGCTTTGTACAATAAAATATTTGTTTTGCTTGCACTGCATATAAAGCTCATGCATACAAATCTATTACTACTCTTTAAGTAATACAATTACTACTGTCAGGGTTTTTCTTAGTGGTGTAGCAAACAGGGCCCCCTTTAATATGGGCAGCATAGTGGCTCAGTGGTTAGCCAGTGCTGGAGTCCTAGGTTTAAATCCAACCACGGACAATATGTGCATGGAGTTTGTATGTTCTCCCTGTGTTTGCGTGGGTTTCCCCTGGGTACTCTGGTTTTCATCCACACTCCAAAGACATACTGATAAGGAACTTAGATAGTGAGCCCCCATTGGGTACAGCAAGTAATGATAACGTCTGTAAAGTGCTGCAGCTACTGTATATAAGTGAGTAAAATAAACCCCATAAATTACCAATTTTAACCTAATAGTACGGTGCTGCGGAAAGTGACTTCCCGACCAGCGTGGTACAGGTACAGCATGCTGATCGGGTTTGTGCAGGAACTGCGCCCTCCCGATCAGCAGCAGGGGTCCGGCAGTCACTGACAGCTGAACTCCGTCTGTATGCGCCAGCACCGGTGAAAACACAGATGCCTGCGCTTTTACCCTTGCTATGCCACGATGACTGCGGCATGTGTGGAGTATGTGTAAGGAAGAAGCTCCCTCACCATTGGGTCCCCGTCACTGCAACACAGTGACTTCCGTAGGCATTGTGGCTGCCTTCCATGGAAGCCTGTGAGACTCAGCCCCCTGGGTCTCACAGGAAAGCAGGATATAAGTGTATTAAACTGTGTAATACACTTACAGCCAGTGCATTACAATACACATGTATTGTAATACATTGTACAGGAGATCTGAAGCCCAAAAGTTGAAGTCCCAAAGTGGGACAAAAAAGTGTTTTACATCGACTGGCTCTATAAAAGTATCGCATGACCCACCCCGTCAGATGAACTCCCTGGAAAAAAACTGTGCCAAAACAGCCATCTTTTTGAATCAAACCGTTATCTCATTCTGCAAAAAATGAGATCCTACTTAACACAATTGCTCAAAAATGTAAACAAAAATGGCTCTCAGAAAATGGCAACACAAAAACAAAAAAAGTGGCTAACAAATTATTGGGTACTTTTTCTCCTGTTACCCCTTGTGAAAATGAAAAATTTGGGGCTAAAGCAACATTTTATTGGAAGAAATGAAACTTTTCATTTTCATAGTTTCAAAGTGCTCAGTACACCCCTTAATATATTCTTTGAGGGGTGTAACATAGTAACATAGTTTGTAAGGCCGAAAAAAGACATCTGTCCATCCAGTTCAGCCTGTTTTCCTACAAGTTGATCCAGGGGAAGGCAAAAAAACCCTGTGAGGTAGAAGCCAATTTTCCTCACTTTAGGGGGAAAAATTCCTTCCCGACTCCAGTGAGGCAATCAGAATAACTCCCTGGATCAACGACCCATATCTAGTAACTATAACCTGTAATATTATTACCCTCCAGAAATACATCCAGGCCCTTCTTGAACTCTCTTAGTGAACTTACCTGTCACGCGAGGTCGGCGTCGCGCTCCCTCTGCACGACATCGCCGGACCTCTCCGCCCCCCTAGAGACGAGCAATAGGGAATTGAAGTGCTGGTCTTGTCAGCCAGCACTTCATGAGTTAATTCTCTGTTTGGGTTTAGCCATGTGGTGCTGATCACACCACATGGCTACTTTGCATATTGTTTGGACAGCTTGCTCCGCCTCAGGTCATGTGATGCTGGCCACATCACATGATCCTGGGTGGGCTATTTAAAGATGGCAACTGCCTCACTCAGATGCCTGTGATTAGTTTATACTTTTGATCAGTGCTTGTGCGACCTTGTGTTTTGGATTTGCTATTTGGACTCTGACTTTGGACTTGGACTTGGACCTCTCTTCTCTTGACCCCTGGTATTTACGCTATCTCCTGTGTTTGACCCGGCTTGCTGACTACTCTATCATTGTGTTTGTTCCGTCTGTGTTTTGTCTCTCCCTGTGTTCCCTTTCCCTCCCTCTGCACTTACCCAGTATAGGGAACGTCTTCGTGGTTGTCCGCGGCCGCCTAGGGCCGTTTGAGGCAAGTAGGTAGGGAAAGAAGGGGGTTTCAAGTACAGGGCACACCTTCCCTTGTCTCCCCCGTGACAGAATCACAGGCCGTATCATATGGAGCAATTGCGGGTGCTCACGGACCAGGTTCAGGGTATGGCGCAGATGATCCAGGACCTGGCCGAGAGGCTCCTACATCAGGAGCAGCTACAACCTGCACTAGTAGCGGCTCCCTCCACATCTAACCCCATTGTGGAACCTCATGTTAAATTGCCGGATCGGTTTTTGGGGAACCGGAAAACTTTCCGTTCCTTTAAGGAGAGCGTAAAATTGTATTTTCGCTTACGTCCTCACTCCTCGGGTGCCGAGCAGCAGCGGGTAGGAATAATTATTTCCTTGCTGCAAGGTGATCCGCAGGAATGGGCCTTTTCTTTACCGCCTGACTCCCCAAGCTTGCAGTCTGTGGAAGCATTTTTTCAGGCCTTAGGCCTATTATATGAGGAGCCTGACTTGACTTCTGTAGCTGAGACTCAGCTCAGAGACATTCGGCAGGGTAACCGTCCAGTAGAGGATTACTGTGCTGAGTTTAGAAAGTGGTGTGTTTCCTCTGGATGGAATGACCCTGCTTTGAGAAGCCAGTTTAGGGTGGGGCTGTCTGACCATCTTAAGGACTTACTTGTCAGTTACCCTACTCCTGACACCCTAGAGGCGGCCATGACACTAGCCATTAAACTGGATCGTCGAGTGAGGGAGAGACGGAGGGAACGTTCAGATATTCCTCAGGGTGTCGTCCTGCCTGAATCCCCTCTTCTGAGTCCACCTTCTACCAGGGTCCCGGAGGAGTCCATACAGTGGGGAGGAACTTTGAGAGATCAGAGACGCTTGAATGGAACCTGTTTCTACTGCGGTGAGACGAACCACTGGCTCCAGCAATGCCCGAAACTTCTGCCCTCTAGAGAGCTTTCTGCCGGAAGTAAGGTAACCCCAGCGGTGGTAAGGAGGAAAGTATTATTACCTATCTCCATTGCGTACAACCAACTCAGGGGGTCCGGTAAGGCTTTTGTTGATTCTGGTTCTGCCATTAATTTTATTGATTTTGATTTTATACAATCTGTGGGGATTCCGCTAGTTCCTTTAAGGAAGGTGATTGAAATTATCGCACTGGATTCCACTCCATTGAATAATGGGAGAGTGGAGTTTTGTACTCCTGAGGTTGTATTAACTGTAGGAATTACCCATACCGAGACTTGTTCCTTCCTTGTATTAAAGGATTTACCTGCCGACCTTGTTTTAGGTCTGCCATGGTTACAGGACCACAACCCTGTGATCAACTGGTCGGTAGGTGAATTGGAAAAATGGGGAATGAATTGTGACAAATGTTGTAAATCAGTATTGCTGTTTGGAGGTACCACTGAGTCTCTTTCCTTGCCCAAGTATATCGGCGATTTTTCGGACGTTTTTTCCATGTCCGAGACTGAGTTCCTCCCTCCTCACCGGCAATATGATTGCGCCATCGACCTTATTGAGGGATCCAAATATCCCAAAGGTCGCATTTATAATCTCTCTACTCCTGAACGTCAGTCCATGAGGGATTATCTCAAGGAGAGTCTGGCCAAGGGTCACATCCGGCCTTCAGTTTCTCCCATGGGGGCAGGTTTTTTCTTTGTTGGTAAAAAGGATGGAGGATTGAGGCCCTGTATCGATTACAGGGAGCTCAATAAAATCACTGTTAAAAACAGATACCCGTTGCCCCTTATTCCTGACTTGCTGAATCAGGTCCAGGGGGCCTGTTGGTTCACCAAGCTGGATTTGAAGGGGGCATACAACCTAATCAGGATTCGTGAGGGGGACGAATGGAAAACTGCTTTTAATACCCCGGAAGGTCATTATGAGTACTTGGTAATGCCTTTTGGGTTAAGTAACGCTCCGGCAATTTTCCAAAACTTTGTCAATGACATTTTTAGACCATTTATTGGGAAATTTGTAATTGTCTATATTGATGACATCCTGATTTTTTCTGCAGACTGGGAAAGTCACGTATCTCACACCAGGCAAGTGCTGGAGGTGTTGCGTGAAAACAAGTTGTTCGTTAAAGGGGAGAAGTGTACCTTTGGTGTTCAGGAAGTGGCCTTTTTGGGATACATTCTCACCCCTTTTTCTTTCAAAATGGACCCAGTTAAAGTACAGGCCATTGTGGATTGGGTGCGACCTTCCTCTTTGAAGGCGCTCCAGCGATTTCTGGGGTTTGCTAATTTTTATCGTAAATTTGTCAAAAATTTTTCTGTGGTAGCCAAACCCATTACGGATTTGACTCGCAAGGGGGCTGATCTGGTCAATTGGCCCCCTGCAGCTATTGAGGCCTTTGAAAGGTTAAAGCAGTGTTTTATTAATGCTCCTGTGTTGGTCCAGCCTGATCAAAGTAAGCCTTTTGTAGTTGAGGTGGATGCGTCTGAGGATGGTGTGGGGGCTGTACTGTCCCAGGGGTCTTCCACCTTAACTAATCTTATGCCATGCGCCTTCTTCTCCCGCAAGTTCTCTCCTGCCGAGAGGAATTATGACATTGGTAATAGGGAGTTACTTGCAATCAAGTGGGCATTTGAGGAATGGCGTCATTTTTTAGAAGGGGCAGTTCACCGCATTACGGTCCTCACGGATCATAAGAATTTAATGTTTTTAGAATCGGCTAAGCGATTGAATCCTAGACAGGCGAGGTGGGCTTTATTCTTTACTCGTTTTGATTTTTGTGTTACCTTCAGACCCGGGAGCAAGAACGTTAAGGCCGATGCCTTATCCCGAAGTTTCAAGGCGTATCAGCCTCCTGACGTCCCTCCTGAGCCCATCCTGCCAGCTGATATCATCGTGGCCGCTACCTCATCTGACCTCGCTTCTGAAATCTCGGCAGGACAACATCTTGCTCCCATTGGTACCCCCAATGACAAATTGTTTGTGCCGGCTCATTTGCGATTGCAACTGCTGGGTGAGTGCCATAATTCTGTTTTGTGTGGACATCCTGGCATCAATGCCACCAAGGAGTTGGTCTCTAGGCAGTATTGGTGGCCGTCAATCTCCAGAGATGTTCAGGCTTTTGTAACTGCGTGTAACACTTGTGCCAGGTCCAAGAATACCAAGACACGACCTATGGGTGAGTTACATCCTTTACCCATACCTAGTAGACCTTGGTCACATCTGTCCATGGACTTTATCACGGACTTGCCGTGCTCTGAGGGTAAAACCGTGATATTTGTGGTGGTTGACAGATTCAGCAAAATGTGTCATTTTATTCCTTTGTGTAAATTACCCTCTGCAAAGGTCTTGGCGTCCGTGTTCATGGATAATATTGTCAAACTGCATGGTGTTCCTGAGAATATCGTTTCTGATAGGGGAGTACAGTTTGTGTCTAGGTTCTGGAGGGCGTTCTGTAATAAGATTGGTATCTCTTTGTCCTTTTCATCAGCCTTTCATCCGGAGACCAATGGTCAGACTGAACGTCTTAACCAATCCGTTGAGCAATATCTCAGATGTTATGTTTCTGATAACCAACATGTGTGGGCCAGATTCCTGTCTCTGGCTGAATTTGCAATTAATAATCGTGTTAATTCATCCTCTGGGATGTCGCCATTTTTCTGCAATATGGGTTTTCATCCACGCTTTGGCTCCTGTTCCCCATCTGCGTCGGTTGTCCCAGAGGTCAATGATTTTTCTCAAGAACTGTGCACAGTTTGGGCACAGGTTCAGTCGAACCTGGAAAAGGCCCAAGGAGTTCAAAAAGCTAAGGCTGATAGAAAACGTTCTAAGGGTGTGAATTTTAAGGTTGGGGATAAGGTATGGTTATCGACTAAAAATCTCAACATGAGGGTACCATCCTACAAGTTTGCACCTCGCTTCATTGGTCCTTACAGGATCACCAAGGTGATCAATCCAGTTTCTTTTAGGTTATGTTTACCCGACTCCCTTCGTGTTCATAATGTTTTTCATGTGTCTTTGCTCAAACGTTATGTTGCTCCCGTTGGTCCTGAGGAACAGTCTCCTCCTCCGGTTGAGGTAGCAGGACAAATGGAGCATGAGATTGCCAGAATTTTGGATGTGAGAAGGGTCCGGAATTCCTTCCAGTACCTCGTACATTGGAAGGGGTTCGGTCCTGAGGACAGGTCTTGGGTACCGTTGACCAGGATGCATGCAGACTCGCTCATCCAAAAGTTCCATCTGCAGCATCCCGATAAGCCTGCTCCCGCTGGTAAGGGTCCGGTGGCCCCTCGTGAAGGGGGGGTACTGTCACGCGAGGTCGGCGTCGCGCTCCCTCTGCACGACATCGCCGGACCTCTCCGCCCCCCTAGAGACGAGCAATAGGGAATTGAAGTGCTGGTCTTGTCAGCCAGCACTTCATGAGTTAATTCTCTGTTTGGGTTTAGCCATGTGGTGCTGATCACACCACATGGCTACTTTGCATATTGTTTGGACAGCTTGCTCCGCCTCAGGTCATGTGATGCTGGCCACATCACATGATCCTGGGTGGGCTATTTAAAGATGGCAACTGCCTCACTCAGATGCCTGTGATTAGTTTATACTTTTGATCAGTGCTTGTGCGACCTTGTGTTTTGGATTTGCTATTTGGACTCTGACTTTGGACTTGGACTTGGACCTCTCTTCTCTTGACCCCTGGTATTTACGCTATCTCCTGTGTTTGACCCGGCTTGCTGACTACTCTATCATTGTGTTTGTTCCGTCTGTGTTTTGTCTCTCCCTGTGTTCCCTTTCCCTCCCTCTGCACTTACCCAGTATAGGGAACGTCTTTGTGGTTGTCCGCGGCCGCCTAGGGCCGTTTGAGGCAAGTAGGTAGGGAAAGAAGGGGGGTTTCAAGTACAGGGCACACCTTCCCTTGTCTCCCCCGTGACATTACCATCACCACCTCCTCAGGCAGAGAGTTCCATAGTCTCACTGCTCTTACCGTAAAGAATCCTCTTTCCAAAATGGGGTCACTTTTTGAGGGTTTCCACTGTAGAAGTATGTCTGGGCCTCATCAAATAACCCAACAACCATTCTAGCAAAATCTGCCTCCAAAAACCATATGGCGCTCCTTTCCTTCTGACCACTGCCTTGTGTCCCAACACCATCACATATGGGGTTTTTCTGTAAATTGCAGAATCAGAATATTGCATATTTAGGTTTATTTTGCTGTTAACCCTTGCTGTGTTGCAAGAAAAAATTGATTAACATGAAAAATCTGCAAAAAAATAAAAATAAAATGAAAATTTTGAAATTTCACCTCCATTTTCTTTTAATTCTTATGGAACACCTAAAGGGTTAACAATGTTTGTAATATCAATTTTGAATAATTTAGAGGTGCATAAATGGGGTCATTTATGGGTGGTGTTATGGACGTGCCAAGACATACGGACGTTCCCACAACAGTGAGTGGCAGGAGATCTGTGAGACTAGCAACACGTGGTTTGATCTGACATGTTTACCTTGTGGATCAATTGGCGTCTGTGTTGTTTCTGGTACTGGCCACACCCTTAACTCCCAGGTGTTGTTATTGTGGTCATTTCACATTCCCTAGTTAAAGTTGTTGCCCCCAAAATTCGGTGCGGTTTATAGCTTCTATTGGACCTGTGGATAGCCAGTGTGTGGTTCTCAGCTGAGTTCCTGGTGCTGCCATAGCTTCTTTGAAGTTAAGTGTTTTCTTTCCCGTTTGTATTTTGTTTGTTTTTATCTGTGTGTTGCATTTCCCTGTCATTTGTATTAAGGCTTGAGGGAGACTCCTATTCGTTCTTCCTTTTGGAGGAACAGATTGTCTCAGTCCTGACATTAGTACCAGGGTCCTATAGTGTTAGATAGGACACTAGGTACTCCTGTTTATGAACTCACCTACCTCTGGGGTCTGTTCATACTGGTAGTTAGCCAGGACTTTGATTAGGGTTTTCTTCTTTTTCTAGTTTCCAGGCCTTATTCCATCACCCCTTTCCCTCCTACGTTCGGTGTGGTGTTTCCCTCCCACACCAGAGCGTGACAGGTAGTTTCCATTACGTAAACACCTCAAAATCACAAATAACTGAATTGGTGCTTAAAAAATGGTTTTGGAAATTTTCTTGAAATTGCTTCTAAAATTCTAAACCTTCTAATTTTCTAAAAAAAAAAAATATAAAATGACATTTACAAAATGATGCCAATATAAAGTAGACATATGGAGAATGATGGCTGATGTTAGGATGCATTACTGGATGGATCTATGTTAGGATGCATTGCTATCTGTCTTAGGGCTCATGCACACGAATGTTTGCGGTCAGTGCCCGTGCTGTGGACCGCAATTTGCTGTGCATCCCAGATCGCAGACCCATTCACTTCAATGGGTCCGTAATCCCGGAGATGCGGAACGGAAGCACGGATCGGAACAACACGGAAGCACTATGGAGTGCTTTAGTGGTGTTTCTGGCCATGCCTCCGCACCGCAAAAAAGCATGCACTACTTTTTTCAGTGCAGACCCATGCAAGTGAATGGGTTGGTGATCCGAATGCTGCGGCCCCAGTGTCAGTGCCCGTGCATTGTGGACTGCAAATAGTGGTCCACAGCACGGGCACTGACCACACACGTTCGTGTGCATGAGCCCTTAAAAGTAGAGAAATTCAAATTTAGAAAATTGTGAATTTTTCCAAATTTTTGGTAAATTTGGGATTTTTTTTAATAAATAAAAGTGAAATATATTGACTCAAATTTACCACTGTTATGAAGTACAATGTGTCATGAGAAAACAATCTCAGCATGGCTTGGATAAGGCCTCTTTCACACTAGCGGCAGCACGGATCCGGCACCTAAAGGGTGCCGACGGATCCGTGCTGCCGCTGGTACATATGTGGAGCCGGAGCAGCGGTCCGGCCCCACACATGTTGACACAGACATTGGGACAAGACACAGAGAACATACATACACACACACACACATACACATACATACTTACATACTCCAGCCAGGGACGCCGGCATCACGTCTTCACGCGCCTCCTGCGCGCAGTGATGACGATTTCCCACAGCGCCCTCTGCTGGGCGCAGTGGGGAAACGTCATAGCTGCGCGCAGGAGGCGCGTGAAGACATGCTGCCGGCATCCCTGCCTGGAGTATGTGAGTATGTATGTGTTTGTGTGTATGTGTGAGTATGTATGTATGTATCTCTGTATATGTGTAGCCGGATCCGGAAAGACCCCCCCATTGCAAGTCAATGGAGGACAGATCCGGATTACTGGTGTGTCACACCAAACGGATCCGTCCCCATTGACTTGCATTGGGGGTCATTCCGGATCCATCTTGGTGCGGATGCCTGGACCGAATAGAAAACCGCAGCATGCTGCGGTTTGTTCTCCAGTCTGAAGACGGAACGGAATGCTTTCAGGAGCATTCCGTTGTCTTCAGTTCAGTTTTGTCCCCATTGACAATGAATGGGGACAAAACTGAAGCGTTTTTTTCCGGTATTGAGCCCCTATGACGGAACTCAATACCGGAATTTAAAAACGCTAGTGTGAAAGTAGCCTAAGTAAAAGTGTACCAAAGTTATTACCACAAAAAGTGACACATGTCAGATTTGCAAAAAATGGCCTGTGCGGGAAGGTGAAAACTGGCCTGGGGTAGAAGGGGTTAAGGGAATATTAGTAGCTGGCCAGATTGTCTAAATTGATTATTCTACAATTATTTTGCAAAATATACAGGAGTAAGGCCCCATTCACACGACCGTATGTACATTTCTGCATCTTATCCACATTTTTGCGGATAAGATGCAGAACCATACGGACCCATTCATTTTTCCATAGGAGAAAAAAAATGCGGAATGCACACCGTGTGCATTCCGCATCCGTATATTACGGAAGTTCTCCCGCAAAAAAAAATGAAACATGTCCTATACTTGGCCGCAAAATCACGTCCGTAGCCCCATTAAAGTCAATGGGTCCGCAAAAATGCAGAACACTACGGAAGACTTTCCGTATGTCTTCCTTTCCGTTTTTATATGGATCACGGAATACATACGGTCATGTGAATGGGGCCTTAGGCATATTGTCTTAGGCTACTTTCACACTTGCGCTTTCCCTTTCCACTATTGAGATCCGTTATAGGAAACACTTCCGTTTTGTCCCTATTCATTGTCAATGGGGACAAAACTGAACTGAACAAAATACTAAATGGAATGCACCAGAATGCATTCCGTTTGGTTGCGTCCCCATCATGAACAGAATAATGCTGCACGCAGTGTTTTTCTGTCTACGATGTGGTGCGGAGCAAGACGGATCCGTCCTGACACACAATATAAGTCAATGGGGGATGCATCAGTTTTCTCTGACACAACAGAAAACGGATCTGTCCCCCATTGACTTTCAGTGGAGTTCATGACGGATCCGTCTTGGCTATGTTAAAGATAATAGAACCAGATCAGTTCATAATGTATGCAGGCAGTTGTATTATCAGTAATGGAAGCGTTTTTGCTGATCCATGATGGATCCAGCAAAAACGCTGGTGTGAAAGTAGCCTTAATTTTGAGATACACATTGTTACTTCAGAAATATAATTGATTTATATAAATTAGTAATCCCTGCTGTATCTATCTTCTAAAATACAAGTGATCTATTTAAAACCATATAATATATTAAGGCATATTATGAAGTAAACGCTTCTATCCCACATTCTGTCTGCCAGGAGCGTTTATTTTTAGTACATTCATTGCATTTCATGAATTCTAGTTATGCATTATTTAGAATAAAAGAGCACTTAGATCATTATTAGTTGCTGCATAATCACACGTTACATAGATCAGTGCATCTACAAATTATTTCCTTTCAGATGTTTCGATAAACAGATTGCTGCATTGAATCTACCTGGAATGAAAATAAGTCCTCTGGGGCATTAAAATCAAACAAAAATGTAATGCAATTTACTAACCAATCTCAATAAATGCTGTCTAATTAGACTTCTAAGAATGATTTGGTAATTACAGCATTTCAAGCAATGTACCATACATTGAATTAATAAAATAAGGGAGCTATTTGGATAACAATATTAATTGGAACTCTATCTATCTATCTATCTATCTATCTATCTATCTATCTATCTATCTATCTATCTATCTATCTATCTACAGTGCCTTCCATAAAGCCCCACTCAGTGAAGTATATGACTTATAGTGGTTCTATGGACAGATACTTCCATCTCCACTGTGGCTCTTTGTTAAGTGAGTTCCTTAAGGGGAATGTGTCATCTGAAAATGAGCTATTGTTTAAACCATGTTTTTAAACATATTTTTAAAGAATTTTTGATTGCTATTTTTAATTTTCCATGTCACTATCTATATTTAAAAAAAACATCAATTCCTGTATTTTTTTTGCACCGGCCACTATGTCTATTAATAGGTACTACTTTTTGGTCTATATAGATCACTTTACTGCAGTTGTATATTATTCTAAACCTGCCTGTTATGATAAGGAAATATGACCTTTGTATACAGATAAGGGCTCTTTCACATCACCGTTAGGGATTCCGTTCAGGCTTTCCGTTATAACATCGTTATAACGGAAAGAAACGGAATCCCTAGGACGGACATCAAAACGGACACCTTTAAGAGGCATTCCGTTTTGATCCGTCATAATAGAAGCCTATGGGAAAGCATAACGGATCTGCATAACAGGACTTTGTTTTCCGTCCAGCATAACAGAAACCAGATGGATCCGTTATGCTTTCCCATAGGCTTCTATTATGACGGATCAAAACGGAATGCCTCGTAAAGGTGTCCGTTTTGATTTCCGTCCTATGGATTCCGTTTCTTTCCGTTATAACGATGTTATAACGGAAAGCCTGAACGGAATCCCTAATGGTGATGTGAAAGAGCCCTAAGTCAGGTTCCCCATTTACACCATGTGATTGTCAAAGCTTATCAGCTCCCTCCTGACCTTTGCACAGGTCACAGAGCATGCCTAGAAAACTCCCTCATAGAGGTCAGTAAGGTCCCTCCTGACCATTGTGTCTATGGCCCATGGAGCTGCCATAAAGCATTTTTTTTATTAATGCTGTTAAGAACATCTCAGGCAAGATAGCTGCCCCATAATCCTGTTCAGGAAATAAAACAAAAAAAATCTGTAATCAGAAAATAAAATCAGTTTAGAAAAAAGGGTATGTGTTACTATCTGGCTTTAACTGGCAGATAAAATTTTTGGTGACTTCCTTTAAGGGCTCATTCACACAATTGGTCCTCAATCACGGAGATGCGGTGCTGAACGGAGGCACGGATCGTAACCCCACGGAAGCACTACGGAGTGCTTCCGTGGTGTTTCTGTCCGTGCCTCCGCACCGCAAAAACATAGAACATGTTCTATGTTTTCGCGGTGCGGACAGTCGGATGCGGATCCCATTGAAGTGAATGGGTCCGTGATCTGCATGCGGAAGGACCACAGTAGGTGCCCATGCACTGCGGACCGCAATTTGCGGTCCGCAGCACGGGCACGGCCACAAAACGGCCGTGTGAATGAGCCCTAAGTGTTATCATCCGTGTCTTCTTTGAATCTCTGATTAATGCCCCTCTTGCCAGGTCTGTGTCTGTCTTTTGGTTGGCAATTTTCTCTTGTCAAGTTTGTAGCTGTACCATATTTTTTCTATATTGTTATAATAGATATAATGGTGCTAAATGGGATGTTCAAAGTTTGGAATATTTTTTAGAACCCAGTCTTGATCTATACGTATGAACAACTTTGTTTCTGACCTGTTTAGAGAGATTGTTTGTCCTTGTGTTGCTGGTTTAGTAGTGTTAAAAACTCAAGGGACATTCATAACACATCATGCTTGAACACAGGGGGCCTTAGTCAACTAATTATGTGACTTCTGAAGTTAATTGGTTGGACCAGTTTAGGGTTAGTTAGGGTTTCATGACAAAAGGGTGAATACATATACAACAAATATTCTCATACGAGAAAACAGAAAGGGGGAGAATTATCAAACTGGTATAAAGTAGAACTGGCTTAGTTGCCCATAGCAACCAATCATATTCCACCTTTCATTTTTCACAGCTCCTTTGGAAAAGGAAAGGTGGAATCTGATTGGTTGCTATGGACAACTAAGCCAATTCTGCTTTACACTAGTTCGATAAATTTCCTCCAAAGGGTTCACCATTATCAATCTCATTAATGATGCTCACTTTAGTGGCTGATTTGAACGGTGCCTCGAGAGGAAATAATAAATAAAAACCAATCCTTTACTGCATCTTGTTAAAAATACATGTACAACAGCGGAAAAATGACCTACATGTTTCAGATGAAGCATATCATCCTTAGGGCTCATGAACACAATCATATGTATTTTCCAGTCCGCAAAACACGGATCCGCAAAAAATACGGATGACATCTGTGTGCATTCAGTAATTTGCAGAATGGAACAGCTGGCCCCTAATGGAACAGTACTATTCTTGTCTGTAAGGCAGACAATAATAGGACATGTTGAGTAACTTCCGTTTTTTTTGCGGATCCATTGAAATGAATGGTTCCGCATACGGTCCGCAAAAGAAAACGGACACAGAACGAAAATACGTTTGTGTGCATGAGCCCTAAGTCATGGTGTAAACATAGCTACTAAATCAACAGATTCAAATACCAGGTGAGCAATATGTCACACCTTCATGCAAAGTAAAAAAAACAATCCACTGAAAGCACGTTAAGCCTATGCTATATCTCAGAGTGTCCCCCTATATGGGGATAGGCCATTCCTTACTTTTAAGTTCCAAATTCAGGATCCAAAGGACTTCTCTATTATGTACCTTGTGGTCCCAGACTCCACCCTGTATGGGCCTGAACACTTTCTCTATTCCAACCACTTCGAAAGTGTTCACATCACTGTTGTGTTATGAAATGTTGGGATACTGCTGTCATATTCCGAGTACCTGGATTTTGAATGTCCCATAGGCTTTCTCCAATGCGTTTTTGCAGCTGCCAATTGTTGCATACCACATATTGTAGTTTGCATATAGGACAACTAATGTTGTACTACAATTAATCATTGTGGAGGAAAAATACCCACTATGGAGTTTATTAATCACAAACTTAAAGCCTGGTTGAACTGTTATCTTTATACAGCTACTTCAGTGGTGTTAAATAAATCCATTTTACTGCAATTGACAAATAGTTGACTCCATTTCTGTGGCTTAATATACTGTAGTTCCTAGACTGGCTAGAGGTACTTTGTAAGCACCATACAGCTGCACAGATATAGCTCTCCTGGACATGTTTATGTACCATATTGCTGCCCAGCTGACTTATACCTCATGGTGGATTAGGGTGGACTCTAACATCCCTACGGTGGTCTTGCTGGCTGCCCTCTTGGGCCGTTATGAAGCGCTTATAAATCTGGTGTACATACCCAACTCCCCACTTCACTTCGTATTTGCAGTTCTATGTTAACAAAGACTTTAGAAGAGAAGGATTTGGGGGTAGTCATCTCTGACAGCCTCAAAATGAGTAACCAATGCAGCCAGGCGGTAGGGAAAGCAAATTGTATGCTTGGCTGCATAGATTGAGGTATAACAAGCAGAAAGAGGGAGATTGTGATCCCTCTGTATAGAGCTCTAGTGAGACCACATCTGGAATACTGTGTTCAATTCTGGAGACCTCACCTGCAAAAGGATATTGCTAAAATAGAACGGGTCCAAAGAAGAGCTACAAAAATGGTGGAAGGTCTAAAGCATAGAACCTATCAAGAAAGACTCAGAGATCTTAATATGTATAGTCTGGAGGAAAGAAGAGAAAGGGGGGACATGATTGAAACCTTTAAATATGTTAAAGGACTGAATAAAGTTCAGGATGGAAGGGTTATTAATAGAGATGAGCGAACATGCTCGTCCGAGCTTGGTACTCGTTCGAGTATTAGGGTACTCGTAACTGCTCGATGCTCGGACGAGTATCTCGCCATGCTCGAGGAAATGGCAACTTCCGCATTGTGCTTTTTTGGCGCCTAAAAACACAGCCAATCACAAGCCAGGAGACTCTGCGTACCACCAAGCATCACGTGGGGCCATTACATGTCGATAGCAGGGGTTGGCTGGCCTGATCAGGTGACCCTGGAATATACTACCGACTGGCCGCGGTGCTCGTCTCAGATGCCGTCTGGATATCGTTAGGGATAGAGCTGCTGCCTTTCAGGGACAGTGTTAGGGCCTGAATTTAGTTCTCAGTTAAACAGGGATCACCCACAAAGAACCCAACAGCCCTTCTAAGGGCTAGAAGACATTTTATTTATTTTTTTTTGTCACTTGGCTGGCTGGCACTACTAGTGCAGCAATCGCCATATCTAACCCTGTTTTTTTTTTTTTTTCAGTGATACAGTGATTCAGTGATACAAATCCATTGCACACAGCACTGTGGAACCATTCTGTGTGTCACAGTTCAGCACTGACTCACTCCAATCCATATATACTGTCCAGGTGACACTTTCTGTACGTCACACAATACAACCAAGTCATTTGCTACCAATATCATCTACAGCTTGATCCAGAAAACTCTCTGTGCGACATTTCTCTGGGTCGCAGACTAAATAGCCACCGTTAACAGGGTGTCAGTCAGTCCTACCATAGTTCCTGCACGTTACGTTCCCAAAAAACAAAATTGTAAAAAAAAATATAAAAAAACAAATATAAAAAAAAATAAAAATTTTTTCAGTTGTTTTAGCTCAGTGATACAAATCCATTTTACTCAGCTTTGTGTAACCTTTCTGTGTGTCACAGTTCAGCACATTCACTCCCATCCGTATATACTGTCCAGGTGACACTTTCTGTACGTCACACAATACAACCAAGTCATTTGCTACCAATATCATCTACAGCTTGATCCAGAAAACTCTCTGTGCGACATTTGTCTGGGTCGCAGACTAAATAGCCACCGTTAACAGGGTGTCAGTCAGTCCTACCATAGTTCCTGCACGTTACGTTCCCAAAAAAACAAAATTGTAAAAAAAATATAAAAAAACAAATATTAAAAAAAAAATATTTTTTCAGTTGTTATAGCTCAGTGATACAAATCCATTTACTCAGCTTTGTGTAACCTTTCTGTGTGTCACAGTTCAGCACATTCGCTCCCATCCGTATATACTGTCCAGGTGACACTTTCTGTACGTCACACAATACAACCAAGTCATTTGCTACCAATATCATCTACCGCTGATCCAGAAAACTCTCTGTGCGCATTTGTCTGGGTCGCAGACTAAATAGCCACCGTTAACAGGGTGTCAGTCAGTT
>ONZH01011714.1:0-17177 GCA_900303285.1 Rhinella marina | reverse complement strand
ATTATATATAAAGAGAACCTGTCACCGTGTAATCTGCAGGCAGAGTGTTATATATAATCTGCTCAGCTCCTCCTGCTCTATAACACACTGCCTGCAGATTACATGGTGACAGGTTCTCTTTATATATAATCTGCTCCGCTTCTCCTGCTCTATAACAAAGAGAACCTGTCACCGTGTAATCTGCAGGCAGAGTGTTATATATAATCTGCTCAGCTCCTCCTGCTCTATAACACACTGCCTGCAGATTACATGGTGACAGGTTCTCTTTATATATAATCTGCTCCGCTCCTCCTGCTCTATAACACACACTGCCTGCAGATTACACGCGTGACAGGTTCTCTTTATATATAATCTGCTCAGCTCCTCCTGCTCTATAACATACTGCCTGCAGATTACATGGTGACAGGTTCTCTTTATATATATTCTGCTCAGCTCCTCCTGCTCTATAACACACTGCCTGCAGATTACATGGTGACAGGTTCTCTTTATATATAATCTGCTCAGCTCCTCCTGCTCTATAACACACTGCCTGTAGATTACATGGTGACAGGTTCTCTTTATATATATTCTGCTCAGCTCCTCCTGCTCTATAACACACTGCCTGCAGATTACATGGTGACAGGTTCTCTTTATATATAATCTGCTCAGCTCCTCCTGCTCTATAACACACTGCCTGTAGATTACATGGTGACAGGTTCTCTTTATATATATTCTGCTCAGCTCCTCCTGCTCTATAACACACTGCCTGCAGATTACATGGTGACAGGTTCTCTTTATATATAATCTGCTCAGCTCCTCCTGCTCTATAACACACTGCCTGCAGATTACATGGTGACAGGTTCTCTTTATATATAATCTGCTCAGCTCCTCCTGCTCTATAACACACTGCCTGCAGATTACATGGTGACAGGTTCTCTTTATATATATAATCTGCTCAGCTCCTCCTGCTCTATAACACACTGCCTGCAGATTACATGGTGACAGGTTCTCTTTATATATAATCTGCTCAGCTCCTCCTGCTCTATAACACACTGCCTGCAGATTACATGGTGACAGGTTCTCTTTATATATAATCTGCTCAGCTCCTCCTGCTCTATAACACACTGCCTGCAGATTACATGGTGACAGGTTCTCTTTATATATAATCTGCTCAGCTCCTCCTGCTCTATAACACACTGCCTGCAGATTACATGGTGACAGGTTCTCTTTATATATAATCTGCTCAGCTCCTCCTGCTCTATAACACACTGCCTGCAGATTACATGGTGACAGGTTCTCTTTATATATAATCTGCTCAGATCCTCCTGCTCTATAACACACTGCCTGCAGATTACATGGTGACAGGTTCTCTTTATATATAATCTGCTCAGCTCCTCCTGCTCTATAACACACTGCCCAAACTGAAAACAAGAAGTTCTACAATATGCATCACACCCTCTTATCTAGGCACCCTGATCTCGTCCTCTACTATTGAAATAGATATGACTTTCAAATTGTACAATTATTCCGCCGTCATTGTAGTGTAGCAAGAAATGGTAAACTATTCTTCACCAAAATTATGGTATGGGTACAAGGTGGCACTAGTCACGTGACAAGATCACAGGGGCATACCTCCCAACCATCCCGGATCCAGCAGGACAGTCCCGGATTGTAGTGGCTGTCCCGCTGTCCCAGTACGGGGGGGAGGTATGTCCCGGTTTCCATAGGATGCAGAGACAGTTGCCTGTTATATGAAGAAGCAGGTAGCCGGAATTGGCTGGCTGCTTCTTCCATCCTCCTTCCTGTCCCCCCCTGCAGCTCTCCATACCTCTGGTCAGTCAGCCTTGGCTCCGCCCCTCCAGACAAGAGAAGCCGATGTCCTGCTGGTGATGCTGCTGCTAGGAAGAAGGTAAGTATGTTTTTTTTTTTTTTAACTTCCTGTGAGGGGTACAATGTGGGCACATTACTGGGGGCACAACATATCACAGTGGGGCACAATGTGGGCATATTACTGGGGGGCACAGCTGGGCATATGACTGGGGGCACATAACTAGGGAATATTTACTGCCCAGTCCCCTTACTGCTCCACGTAGTATTAGGTTCGGGGCGTTGCTAGGCTAAAACATTCGGGGCCTGGGCCCCTGATGTTTTCTCCCAGGCCCCGAATGTCCTGCCTGTAAGACAAATACAATTATATTGCCGTCCTCAGGACGGCAGTACAATTGAATCTAACAGACTGCAAGATATGTAGGACCTGTGATGACATCACAGATCATGTGATCAGTGCCGTCCAATCCTGCACTGGTCACATGACTGTAACATCATCACAGGTCCTTTCCCCTGTCTTCTAAACTGAAGAGGATTTAGCCTCCTCACATAGGAACGGCTATTTCCCATACTGTAGAAGGACCTTTTCCACCAATTCTATACCGTGAAGGTGTCATGTAGGAAAGGTCCTTCAGAGTGATGGGATTTAGCCTCCTCACATAGGAATGACTATTTCCCATACTGTAGAAGGACCTTTTCCACCTATCCTATACCGTGAAGGTGTCATGTAGGAAAGGTCCTTCTCAGTGATGGTATTTAGCCAGTTTACTGAGGAATGGCTATTTCCCATACTGTAGAAGGACCTTTTCCACCTATCCTATACCATGAAGGTGTCATGTAGGAAAGGTCCTTCTGAGTGATGGGATTTAGCCTCCTCACATAGGAATGGCTGTTTCTCATACTGTAGAAGGACCTTTTCCACCTATCCTATACCGTGAAGGTTTCATGTAGGAAAGGTCCTTCTGAGTGATGGGATTTAGCCGCCTCACCTAGGAATGGCTATTTCCCATACTGTAGAAGGACCTTTTCTACCTATTCTATACCGTGAAGGTGTCATGTAGGAAAGGTCCTTCTGAGTGATGGGATTTAGCCAGTTCACTGAGGAATGGCTATTTCCCATACTGTAGAAGGACCTTTTCTACCTATTCTATACCGTGAAGGTGTCATGTAGGTGCCATACTTCTCCAGCAGGTTTAAAGATGCTAATAGACTTGGAAAGGGGCAAGCAAAATTTGCAACATAAAATATGCAGTGTTTCTGTAACGTGTTTTTGCACCCATAGACTACCTTCTCTTCTATAATGATACCTAGTACTAATCCACAGCTGTGAACTTCTTTAGCCATGATGTTATTAAAATCTTTTCAAGCATATAGTTCTTTTAAATTATATGTAAAATTCGCTATGTGCTATTGATATATATTTTTTATTTTATTAACATGGTTTACAAATACAAAAAAATAATACAAACATTTGTAATTAATAAAAAAATGGGTTTATAAAATAATTTTTTTACATTAAAGATTCTCAAAGAAAAGTATAAAACATACAAATTACACCACAAACCCCATCCCAACTGCCAAATAAAATAGATTTAATTAAGAACATGTAGCTAGGTGTGGGTCTTAAATCAAGGATTTACCTTAAACACTTTTTGCTACATTTTTGGCAAATGTATTTTTTTCTTTTTGTCTGTATGTTTACTCCAACACACTTAAAATGAAACCACATTTGACATGCAGAACATTCCAGCATTTTGTCTTTAGGTTTATAAAGCTGGCATATGCAATAGGTGCTTAGTCTTATTTTGAAGAATACACTGGGGCACGTGATTTTTTTCTGCACCGAATGTAGAAACATTGACATATTTTGTGTTTCAATGCAGGAAACAATATGAGCTCGCTTTTTTTTTTTGCTCAAACAAAACATCACCCACATTAATGCCATATGCCAGACAGACTGCATTGGCTATAGCAAATGGCTCACAGTCATTTGGGCCCTTTTGCCTTTGAAAAGTCAAGCAATTAATGTCTAGAACAGAATATTCTCCTTGAAAAATAATTTCTGTACAAATGTAGAATTTGCTTTTTTAAAGTGTCATTTACGTGTGTTTTTAGTGAGTCGTAGATTTTAATGTGCCGCAGACAACAGCCAGTGGGCCCCTACGTGGTGAATCTGGTGTGCCAAGAGCAGCGTGTCAGTAAGTCCCACCACATGAGGGAATTGGCAAACGTTAATAACCTTATCATCTAGCCATGTACTTCCCTCAAGGTCTAACTTATCCTGGTAAGTTAATGTGATATCATTTATTATTGTCCAGGTATCATTCAATTGGTCTTGGCCAATATCACTGTCTGATTGTTCCTTCCTGGACAGTATCCCACACATCTTCCCTAAGCACATCAGCCTTGGTGCCCACTCTTTGGGAAGATGGATGTTTTGGACGGCCATAGGCACGTTTGGGCAGCGGTTCAAAACTCTCCACTTCTTCCCTTTTTCTCTTCGGAGAGTGTAATAGTGGTAACCCTTCATCTTTTGGAACCAAACTGTTTACACCGGTGACCAATCTCTCCAGGTCATCCTCTGCTTTAGTTAAATTACCAGTATCTCTTATCAAATATAAAGAGTCTATTAGTCTTTTAACAAGAACATGGCAATGTGGGATTTTTGTTGTTCTTAGTGATCTCCGACGTTGTTCCAGGTCCTGTATATTTTCTTCCGGTGGTATTTCAAAGGCTGGTCCTCAGATTTCTCCTCTTTAATCCCCTTATATAAACAATGTGTGTCCAATGTAAAAAGAGGGTTGTTTGTGTAAGACTTAGGCTCCTTTCACACGAGCGGGAGACTCGAATGCCTCCCACAACGCATCTACAGGGCTGGACTCCGCACTGACAGGGATCACATATAATGCTCTGCGATCCCAGCCCTGTAGATGCGTTGCGGGAGACGTGCGAGTCTCCCGCTCGTGTGAAAGGGGAATTACTCAGTCTGTGCCACCCCCATTCCTCAATGAATTTGAGAACACAGCACATGTGCTTACAAGGAATTAAGAAATTTCCCCAGTCCTCGCAAGTGCAAAATGGAATTTCGCCTCTTAAATTCACGGTATATTTTTTGTCTTTCTGACTTTCACTGTTCACTGTGGTACTGCTTACACCAGAAATGCTGTTTAGGTCCAGGGCGCTGCTCATTCTGTTCATGATGGGCCTAATAATTTCCCTTGGGCGATTTTGCAGAAATTGTGGAATCTGATCTGATATTTCCGGTATTCTGCAGAGCTTTGAACATTTAGTTCCACATACCTGGGTAATAACAATAAAAATAAAAAATAATCATTAGAATTAATTATTAATTTGATCATCTTTGAATTTATTTTTTTATTTGTGAAATATAATTTTTTTTACATGCTCCAAACATTTCAAGCTTTTTCTGTGTTATCATAACAATCATCGATTTTTTTTTCCCCCACAGTATTAAGGTAACATATGTTCTATCATCATAGAACAGCCTGAATCAATCGACAGCAGAAACAAGGATTCTCCATTGACTTGCATTGAGCAATGCAAGTCAATGGAGAATCAGATATTGCACATAGAAGTCCCCTATGGGGGGGTCACTATGCGTATCCTATGGGGACTTCTATGTGCAATATATACAGTGTAAAAAAAGTGATCATTAACCCTATAAATCCCCTCCCCTAATAAAAGTTTAAAGCACCCCCCTTTCCCCATTTTCCAAATAAAATAATGTAAATGATAAAAATAATAAACATGTTAGGTATCGCCACGTGCGTAATTGTCCAAACTAAAAATATAGTGTCCGTGATCGTGCTCGGTGAACGGCATAAACGAAAAAAAATTCCAAATCCAGAATCTGTGATTTTTAGTAATATTTTAAAACAGAAAAAAATTAATAAAAAGCGATCAAAAAGGCCCATCAATATCAAAACGGTACCGATAAAACCGGCTCATCACGGCGCAAAAAATGACCCCTCATACAGCTATGTAGACCCCTCATACACCTCTATAGACCCCTCATACACCTCTATAGACCCCTCATACACCTCTATAGACCCCTCATACACCTCTATAGACCCCTCATACCCTCTATAGACCCCTCATACACCTCTATAGACCCCTCATACACCTCTATAGACATACCTCGACCCTCATACACCTCTGACCCCTCATACCCCTCATACAGCTCTATAGACCCCTCATACAGCTCTATAGCTCTATAGACCCCTCATACTATAGCTCTATAGACCCCTCATACAGCTCTATAGACCCCTCATACACCTCTCAGCTCTATAGACCCTCATACACCTCTCATACAGCTCTATAGACCCCTCATACAGCTCTATAGACCCCTCATACAGCTCTATAGACCCCTCATACAGCTCTATAGACCCCTCATACACCTCTCTATAGACCCCTCATACATAGCTCTATAGACCCTCTCATAGACCCCTCATACACCTCTATAGACCCCTCATACACCTCTATAGACCCCTCATACACCTCTATAGGAGCTCCATAGACCCCTCATACACCTCTATAGACCCCTCATACAGCTCTATAGACCCCTCATACAGCTCTATAGACCCCTCATACAGCTCTATAGACTCCTCATACAGCTCTGACCCCTCATACACTCTCTAGACCCCTCATACACCTCTATAGACCCTCATACAGCTCTATAGACCCCTCATACAGCTCTATAGGCTCTATAGACCCCTCATACAGCTCTATAGACCCCTCATACAGCTCTATAGACCCTCTATAGACCCTCTATAGACCCCTCATACAGCTCATATAGGACCCCTCATACAGCTCTATAGACCCTCATACAGCTCTATAGACCCTCATACAGCTCATAGACCCTTCATACACCTCTATAGACCCCTCATACAGCTCTATAGACCCCTCATACAGCTCTATAGACCCTTCATACACCTCTATAGGACCCCTCATACACCTCTATAGACCCCTCATACACCTCTATAGACCCCTCATACCTCTATAGACCCCTACACTCTATAGACCCCTCATACAGCTCTGACCCCTCATACAGCTCTGATCCCTCATACAGTTCTATAGACCCCTCATACAGTTCTATAGACCCCTCATACAGCTCTGACCCCTCATACAGCTCTATAGACCCCTCATACAGCTATGTAGATGGAAAAATAAAAAAGTTATGGTGGTTAGAATTTGACAATAATTTTTCTTTTCTTTTTTTTACTAAAAGTTTATAACTTTTTTAAAGTGGTAAAACCAAACAAAAACTACACAAATCTGGCATCGTTTTAATCGTGTTGACCTGAAGAACACAGAAATGTCAGTTTTACTGAAATTTGTAGGGTGTAAAAACGAAACAGCGCTTAATTAGAAAAATTGCGTTTTTTTTTTTTTATTTTGCCACACAAATAATTTTTTTGCCGTTCCACAATACATTTTAGAGTAAAATTGAGGGTGTCACTACAAAGTACAATTGGTGACACAGAAAACAAGCCCTCATATGCCTCCGCACATAGGATTGGGGGGAGTTACAGATTTTAGAATGCGAGGAGGAAAAATTGAAAATGAAAAATTCTGAGAAAGCTCTATAGACCCCTCATACACCTCTATAGACCCCTCATACACCTCTATAGACGGAAAAATAAAAAAGTTATGGTGGATAGAATTTGACAATTTTTCTTCTTTTTTTTTTACTAAAAGTTTATAACTTTTTTAAAGTGGTAAAACCAAACATATACTACACAAATCTGGTATCGTTTTAATTGTATTGACCTGAAGAACACAGATAACATGTCAGTTTTACTGAAATTTGTAGGGTTTAAAAACGAAACAGCGCTTAATTAGAAAAATTGCGTGTTTTTTTTTATTTTTTATTTTGCCGTTCCACAGTACATTTTATAGTAAAATTGAGGGTGTCACTACAAAGTACAATTGGTGACACATTCAACTAATTTCCAAATGTATTTAAAATAAAATCACAGAAAGCTCCCATGTTTCCCTCTTAATCTTGGTTCATCATGAGACATTTGTAAATTACAAAGAATAAAGCATACTCATCAAAATATATCAAGGCCATCAAGTACATGAATTCAGATAATAAATCACATAGCCCACACTGGGTAGTAACTTTATATACAGGAGAGGGATCTCGTGCTGTGCTCCAGGCCGTTGTTGGTGTGTATGCCCACTTGTAGCATACCGTGTCGATAAACACGTGCCCGTTTCTGTTAGACAATTAAAATAAACACAGTGTTAGAATTTACATTTTTAGTACACATATTACATTTTTTTTTCATTCTTTTATTTTTAATTTCATAAAACAATTACAATTAACACCGTTATTACATTAAGAGCTTTCAGTTATAATTTTACAAATTCAAACCCCTCCTCCCCCACCACCTGGATCTCACTTGCACCGGGCTCCCCCGAACAAAAAAAAAATTAAAACCGCATCTTATAATGACCCTTCATACAGTGGAAGCTGGGACTGTAAGCTCCTTATCCCTTTACAGCTTTATTGTGGACGGGTTCTAGCCCACCCCTTAAGGACCGAGCCGAGCCAATTTTTGCCTTGAGGACTGGAAGATTTCTGAATTTTCAATTTTTTTGTTCATGCTCGCTAAAATCCATTTTTTTTTTTTTGCCTCCATGAACAGAGGCATATGAGGGCTTGTTTTTTTTGCGTAACCAATTTATACTTTGTAGTGACACCCTCTATTTTACTATAAATTATACTATGGATCCATAAAAAATAATGTGTGGTGAAATTGAAAGAAAAAAAAATCTCAACATCTTACATGTTAAGTGTATTCCTCAGGTCAATACAATTAACACAATATCAGATTTTTATAGATTTTATTGATTTGACCACTTATATATAAAGACTTTATATATAAAAATGAAAAAAATTTAAATGCCCTATTCTGACCCCAATTACATTTTTATTTTTTAAGTATACGGGGCTTTGCAAGGGGTCATTTTTTGTATTATTTTCCGGGTACCATACTTGATTGGATGCAATGCTTAATTATTTATTTATGATTTTTTTTGTAAAATAAAATTTGATAAAAAAAATCACAAATTATGGTTTTTATTTAAATGATATATTTAAAATTTTTCGGGTGGTTCCGCATGTGGCAATACCAAATATGTTAAGGTTTTATTTTTTTCTTTAACTTTTTTTTTATTGTTATAAATGGGGAAGAGGGGTTTGGGGGATTTTATTGGGGGAGTGGGCTAATTGGGCATTTTTTTATTAACACACTTTGTCTGCTCTGCTGTAATCAGTGTTATCGGCAATCTGCACATAGAGTCTGCCTGTGGCAGATTTCGTCATGGCCGTCATCTCCATGGCACATCATTGGATCCCCCAAAATACACTTAGGGGGATCATTTAGTGTTTTCTAATGCTGTGATCAGGTTTGAACATGACATTGTGCTGGTTAATGGCGCAGCCATTACGGGTGGGGGTCGGCTCAGTGCAGAAAGCTGACCCCCACCGGATGTTAAGCTTGCTCAGCTTGTGAGCGTGCTTCAGATGCCGATAGCGCTAATGGATGTGATTATTGATCCATTTGCAGTAATTTACTGCAAAGTTGGACGTATAATCATGTCTTTGTCCTGAAGGTGTTAAAGGATTGAGGGAGAAGCAATGCCTATCTACAATCTGGCCTCAGAATTTTACACTTAATTTGACTCGTCATCTTCAGGTTGAATTGTCCCCTACAATTATTAGGGACAGTTCTGCATTTAGCTTGAAACTAACTATAATTCCTATTTCCTTTGATATGTTCCTAAGAGTACAGAACCTGAGGACATGACCCCAGTAGATGAATCCATGCCTGAATTTTCCACCCCAAATCTGGGACCGTCAGCGTTATTCCTCCTCCCAATTTTAAGCATAAAAATCTGGGTGCTGTGCAGTCTGGGCACTATATTAAATTGAACAAGTCTCTGATTTTCCGAGGCAGACAAGAAACTTATATTTGGATAGATCCTCCCCCAATTAATCTGGAATATGCATCCTGTTTCTTTAATATCATATAGTCTCCTATATTCACGCCATTGATGCTGTTTCAAATGAAACTCAGCGCTCAAAACCTCCAATTTTTTAGACTAAATGTAGATCTTATACATGACGTAAAAACCTTTTTTTGTTATATATATTCCACCAATCTATGCAGCCCTAAGTAATAATAGTAAAGTAGGAGGAGATAAATTTATGCCAAAATGGCACATAACATATTATATCATTTACTTAAAGCGTTCCTCCCATAATCTTCTCCTCTTTATCAACTTTGTAATATATTGTCATTAAATAAACGCCTTGTTTTTTTTTGCGCCAGCTTATTTGTGGCTGCCCCCCCCACCCCTGCCAGTGACCGTCGCGCTGACTCCCCTGGATAGTAGGAATACCGACTGCCTCTGTGAAAATGCATTTCCCGCCACTATTCACTGACGTCACCATCGGCCCATCTGGAGCTCAGTCCTGTGCTGCTTTTATGCACTTTTTAGTGTAATTGCTTATTCTCTAATATCCCAGCAGGGGCAGTCTACTCAGCGCTGCCATAGCAGAGTTTAATTGACTGTCCTTTACTTGAAATATATTACAGCCTTCTCCCGCAGTGATCAGCTTTATGGGACAGCACCATGGGGCTGTTAACACAATTCCATAATAACACAGCATATTGTGTGACATAACCAGATGTGACAGGGCGGAAAGGTGTAAAAGAAAACAGTCCATTAAGTAACCCACATATTATATATAATAGTTCAGCCAATTACAATAATTACTGTGATTTCAGGCAGCCATTTATTTGAGAACCACAGTCTCAGTTCTGTCGTTTTTTTCCATACAGCTGAATCAGTCAAGTCTTGAAGAGCAGCATTATGATCCTCCATACTTCTTGCATTTGCGATTTTCATCGTGAGAAGGCATGGGTGGAATGGGTGAACAAAAAAGAACACAAAGTTCGTGATTTTAGGAAAGTGGTTTTGCAAAGTAATATTTTTGCACCTATAGAAAAAAAGGTTAATGCAACAAATTTTTGATTCTACTGAATCTGTTTATACCAAAATACAACAGGCCCTGACTTACTGAACATGCTTTTATTTGTTAGAATTTTTGAATGTCTTAAAGGGGTTCTCCCATGAATAATGTAAAAAATGAAAATCAGACATCATATAGTACATGACAATCTCCTTATAACAAGCTAGAACCAGCCCTGTACCTCACATGGATCCAGAGATCTCCCCATTCATTGCTCTGCTAGATTCATATCAAGCTGACAGCTAAGGGGGCGTGTCTTTTCTGCTGGAGCTCAGGAGGCGTGTCTGAGCTCTCCCTATCACAGCTCAGGAGGCGTGTCTCAGCTCTCCCTATCACAGCTCAGGAGACAGTTAGAAGTTGAAACTGAGCATGTGCGGCCTGCTCAGTGACCAGGTCAAAGAAATAAGAAATGAAGTGGTTCTATACAGATACATTTTACTGAATAACTCAGTAACTATACAACATTTTTAATGACATGCAATTACAAAAGTATTCAGATCCAGGTGCTGGTTTGAAAACTGTAGAATATTTTTCGTGGGACAACCCCTTTAACTTTTCATTCTCACAAATGAATGTTAATGTAGAATAAGAAAAAACATTTGCATGCTAAACAAAATATTTTTTTTCTCTTCCTTTTCTCTTTTTTTATAGGGCTGTTCGGATAAAGAACAGAATATGGTCCTTTAAAAAATAGTAGAGTTCTATAGTAGGACCATTTTAGAATCCTAGTGCCCTTAGGAAATCTTGTAATGGGACTGATTCCCATTACAAGCGTATTGCACACAGACAAGTTTGTCACTGAACACCATAGGGCAGGGTATGACAATGCCTCGGGTCCCGGCGGTCTGGAGGCCCGGGCCGCCCACCAGGCACTGTAACAGATGCTTTCCCTGTCAGAACAAACAGGCTATGTTTTCCTTTCCCAGTTCAGTCTCATAGGGAGCATTCTTCTTACTATCCTCTGCCGATGACACTACAGCAGACCTCAACTTCATCGCGTGGGCCGCATAGCAATCACGTGCGTCACGTAGTGGATTTCCGTTGAAAGTACAGAGGTGCTGCTTGTTTAGGTGGAAGAGGAGTTTTCCTGCTGCTCTGCACAAAATAGTGGAGAGGTAAATTTTTTTTTTAACTTTAGTTGTATAGGGGGAAATATCTATTACTAAGGGGGTCCCAATGGGGGAAATGCCTATTACTTATGGGGGGTACAAAATAGGGGAAAATACATAATTAATAAGGGGCTCTACCAAGGGGGGGCTAAACGAATAATTGGAAATGACTACCTACTAAGGAGGGCTAACAAACAGGCGGACATGCCTACCTACTAAGGGGGTCTATGAAATAGGGGTAAAGGCCTAACTGCAAAGGGGGTACAATATTTGAGGGGAGTCCATACTTACTAATGGTTTTACCAAAAGGTTGAAATGCATAATTACTAAATGGGGGGGGCCCATATGGAGAGTTAGTAAAGGTGCGGTGGAGCCTGACATGTTTGTTCTGTAGATTCTGTTAAACAGATGTGACTAAAAGAGGTTGTCATGTTGGTCTGAGCCAGAAGAAGAGAAAAAGGGAAAATAAAAAAAATCAGCCTCATTTAAAATCACAGGTGTCACTAAGACTGCAATCACACGTAATTTTATAATGTTATATGCTATCGAGGGGCTTAGAGGGTGGGCGGGTTGTGTTAGATGTTTGTTTACTAGAGATGACGAGCGCTGTGCTCGTTACGAGCACTGTAACGCTGGGGTCCCGTGTGAAATGCCCGCAGCATTGCAGATTCCGTCCTCATCTGCATGTAAGTCAATGAGGTCGGATCGTTTGGTATGAGTGTCATACCAAACGATCCGTCCTCATGACTTACATGCAGATGAGGACGAATCCGCAATGCCTGCGGGCATTTCACACGGACCCCAGCGTTACAGTGCTCGTAACGAGCACTGCTCGCTCATCTCTAGTGTTTACCAATCTAAAATTGGCTATGGGGCCCAGCCCTAGACAGAATGCCTTCACAGGCGTTTAACTCCAACATTTATATTGGGATTGTTTTAAAAAAAAAAAAAGCCAGTTAATTTAAAATAGCCAACATTTTTAATTAAATTCATTTTTCCTGACTATATGTACAGTCATGGCCAAAAGTTTTGAGAATGATACAAATATTAATTTTACAAAAGTCTAACTGCTTCAGTTTTTATAATGGCAATTTGCATATACTCCAGAATGTTATAAAGAGTGATCAGCTTAACAGCAATTACTTGCAAAGTCAATATTTGCCTAGAAAATGAACTTTATCCCCCAAAACACATTTCAACATCATTGCAGCCCTGGCCTTAAAAGGACCAGCTAACATCTTTTCAGTGATTGCTCCATTAACACAGGTGTGGGTGTTGATGGAGGACAGGGCTGGAGATCAAATCTGTCATGATTAAGTAAGAATGACACCACTGGACACTTTAAAAGGAGGCTGGTGCTTGGCATCATTGTTTCTCTTCTGTTAAACCATGGTTATCTCTAAAGAAAACACGTGTAGTCATCATTGCACTACACAAAAATGGCCTACAAGGAAGAGTATCGCAGCTAGAAAGATTGCACCTCAGTCAACAATCTATTGCACTCATCAAGAACTTCAAGGAAGAGAGGTTCCTTGTTTGCCAAAAAGGCTCCAGGGCGCCCAAGAAAGACCAGCAAGCGCCAGGACCGTCTCTTAAAAAGTGTTTCAGCTGCGGGATCGGGGCTACCAGCAAGTGGCAGAGCTCTGCTCAGGAATGGCAGCAGGCAGGTGTGAGTGCATCTGCACGCACTCGTGAGGCGGAGAGTCTTGGAGGCAAGGCCTGGTTCAAGGAGGGCAGCAAAGAAGCCACTTCCTCTCCAAAAAAAACATCAGGGACAGACTGATATTCTGCAAAAGGTACAGGGAGTGGACTGCTGAGGACTGGGGGAAAAGTCATTTCTCTGATGAATCCCCTTTTCGATTGGGACATCTGGAAAAACAGCTTATTCGGAAGAAGACGAGGTGAGAGCTACCACCAGTCTTGTCTCATGCCAACTGTAAAGCATCCTGAAACCATTCATGTGTGGGGGTTGCTTCTCAAGCCAAGGGAAATCGGCTCTCTCACAGTCTTGCCATGAATAAAGAATGGTACCGGAGATGTCCTCCGAGAGCAACTTCTCCCAACCGTCCAAGAGCAGTTTGGCCATCAACAATGCCTTTTCCAGCATGATGGAGCACCTTGCCATAAAGCAAAAGGTGATAACTAAATGGCTCAGGGAACAAAACATAGAGATTTGGGTCCATGGCCTGGAAACTCCCCAGATCTTAATCCCATTGAGAACTTGTGGTCAATCATCAAGAGACGGGTGGACAAACAAAACCTACAATTCTGACAAAATGCAAGCATTGATTGTGCAAGAATGGACGGCTATCAGCCAGGATTTGTCCAGAAGATGATTGAGAGCATGCCAGGGAGAATTGCAGAGGTCCTGAAGAAAGAGGGTCCAACACTGCAAATATTGACTTGTGCATTAACTCATTCTAGACTGTCAATAAAGCTTTTGTTACTCCATAATATGATTGCAATTATATTTCTGTATGTGATAAAAACATCTGACAAACACACAGAAAAACCAGAGGGCAGCAGATCATGTGATGTACTCTTTGAAGCAGACAGCAAGGTGTATAAGCCTAATATTAATTGTATATTACACAATATTATCATTAATTATGTAAGCTAATCAACTAAAGGCATGCGAGACTTCTTTTGCGCCTTTAGGGACAAGTGAATTATGTGATTTTATGGGGTCTCCTTAGGAAGAACACTGAAATATGGAGTCTTATAGACCATGTGAAGCACATGAAAGCGACTCTCATAGCGCCCTGCATATGGTGGCTTCCCTTGAATCATTTAATTATGCCAAGCCAGGGAATCTTTAGACAATGACTGGGATGTTAGGACCAGCCAGGCTCTATCTACAGGATGGTTGTCCCTCCTCAGTACAGAGGAAGAACCTGGCTTGTAATAGACAAGACCTTACACAGGGCGGTGTGAGAGTCGCTTTCCATATGCTTTCATGTGCACTGCACGTCTTTCTTCCCAGTGATTTTATGTTAAAATTTCCATGTTAATATATAAATACTTTATTAACCCCTTCCTCCTCTGTACGGTATTGTAGCCTTAATGACAGTCATTTATTCAATTTTTCTATCTTCGCTTTCCAAGAGCCATAACTTTTTTATTTTTTTGCCCAGCAGAGCAATTTGTAGGGTACATAAGAGTTAGTTTTCAATAATTTTTTTTATGTGGGAGACTAAAAAAATCTAGCAAGTATTTTTTTATTTTAAATTTTTACAGCGTTTGGATTAATAAAGAGATAAGATTATAGCTTGGGTCTTTAGGTATGCGGCAATACCAAATATCTGTATTTTTACTTACATTTTTAGTTAAAAAAAAAACAAAACACTGTTAGGCTTCATTCACACGATTGTATGTGTTTTGCGGTTCACAAATTGCGGATCCGCAAAAAAAACGGATGATTTTTTTTGCGGATCCATTGTAACAATGCCTATCCTTGTCAGCAAAACGGACAAGAATAGGACATTTTTCTATGTTTAAAATTTATTTTATTTAAAAATGATCAGAGTACCCAAAAGGACTTCTACAGTTGCTAATTTTATTCCCAGTACTGGTTAATGCACGCCTAGTGAGATCGCAACTCTGCACATATAGTCCGCACAGGCTTACTCTATGAACAGAGCCCGTCATGGCACGAAGGCCTTCATGAGGCTTCCGGTTGCCATGATGACACGCAGGATCACACAAATTACACTTGTTGCGCTAAAGCCCAAGCAGACGTTCATGGGTTAACAATATGATACATTTTCATACAATTATTTCATATTGCAAGGTTTGCGTGGCTGCTCTGCTGTGATTGTTTATTATTTCTTGTATTTAATTATTTAATAAGTAAAATAATTGATTGTATGGCAGAGAGGTTTTAAAATAAGATATTGTTTAGTCACATGAGCAGTGATGGGAGGGGGGGGAATGAGGGAGCTGCAGCCAGTCCAGATGGGAGGGGGATGAGGGAGCTGCAGCCAGTCCAGATGGAGGGGGGATGAGGGAGCTGCAGCCAGTCCAGATGGGAGGGGAATAGGGACTGCAGCCATCCAGATGGAGGGGGGGAATGGGAGCTGCAGCCAGTCCAGATGGGAGGGGGGGGGGGGTGAGGGAGCTGCAGCAGTCCAGATGGGAGGGGGGGGGTGAGGGAGCTGTAGCAGTCCAGATGGAGGGGGGGATGAGGGAGCTGCAGCCAGTCCAGGGGGGAATGAGGGAGAGGATGGAGGAGGAATGAGGGAGCTGCAGCCGTCCAGATGGGAGGGGGAATGAGGGAGCTGCAGCCAGCCAGATGGAGGGGGGAAATGAGGGAGCTGCAGCAGTCTGATGGAGGGGGGGGGGGGGTGGGGACTGCAGCCAGTCAGATGGGAGGGGGGGGGGGTGAGGAGCTGTAAGCCAGTCCAGATGGAGGGGGAAGAGGGAGGGGGGGGGGGGGGGGGGGTGAGGGAGCTGTAGCAGTCCAGATGAGGGGGAAGAGGAGCTGTAGCCAGTCCAGATGGGAGGGGAAATGAGGGAGCTGCAGCCAGTCCAGATGAGGGGGGAAAGGGAGGGGAGCTGCAGCCAGTCCAGATTGGAGGGGGGAATGGGGAGCTGCAGCCAGTCCAGATTGGAGAGGGGAATGAGGGAGCTGCAGCCAGTCCAGATTGGAGGGGAATGAGGGAGCTGCAGCCAGTCCAGATTGGAGGGGGAATGAGGGAGCTGCAGCCAGTCCAGATTGGAGGGGGGAAGAGGGAGCTGCAGCCAGTCCAGATGGGAGGGGGGGATGAGGGAGCTGCAGCCAGTCCAGATGGGAGGGGGAGGAGGAGCTGGTCCAATTGGGGGGGGAATGAGGGAGCTGCAGCCAGTCCAGATGGAAGGGAGGGGAGGGGGGGGTGAGGGACTGTAGCAGTCCAGATGGAGGGGGGGAATGAGGAGCTGCAGCAAAGTCCTGATGGAGGGGGGGGGGGGGGGTGAGGAGCTGCAGCCGTCCCAGTGGGGGGGGGGAATGAGGGCTGCAGCATCCAGTGGAGGGGGGGAGAGGGGCTGAGCCAGTCCAGATGGGAGGGGGGAATGAGGGAGCTGCAGCCAGTCCAGTGGGCGGGGGGGGGAATGAGGAGCTGCGCCAGTCCAGATGGGAGGGGATGAGGGAGCTGCAGCCGTGCTGAGGAGGGGGGGGGGGGTGGAGCTGCAGCAGTCCAAGAGGGAGGGGGGGGGGG
>ONZH01011713.1:0-43254 GCA_900303285.1 Rhinella marina | reverse complement strand
TTCTTTTTCTGCCTCATGACCTGTGATAGGCAGAGCATGGACACTCCCCTGGCGGGAGCAAGCTCTTTTTCCGTTTTCCGTGTTCGAAAAATCCATTAAATATAGGGTCCCAAGATAGGGGACGTATACGGTATTAAACTGAGAAGAATCGATACCATACGGGTTAAAGCAACAGTTTTTTCCAAATCCATTCCGGCTGTTGTCACCACCACACACGCTAGCCCAGGGGGCACTCCTCTGGCTCTTCCAGCTTAACCTCCTTCCCCCCACCTACAGGCCCTCTCTACAAACAATTTACCCAGATAGGGGACGTATTAGATATTGTACTGATTCTGAACTGCCTCCTGTGATAGATGGGAATCGAACCCAGATCAACTGCTTGGGAAGTAGCTATGCTCACCACTACACCACCAGCAGGCACAGCAACTGATAAGATCAGATACTAAACTTGATTTCAGCTGCAGTGCCAGCATGAGCAGTGGTGTCACCTGCAGGCGGTGATGGACCTTCGTTGCACCTAGTTGGGTGCTTCCCTAACATGTGATGGGTATTTGCCTCGCCTTTCTTGGTCTGGGTGAGCACAATTGCCATGAGGGTAACCACCAGGCTGTTGCCTGAGAATTTGGGGTAATGGTGGGATTAGGCAGCCTCAGAGGCATCCATGCATGCTGCCCCTGCTGTTTCCTGTCCATTTCTGTGGTGTTTCCATCATTTTCTGAGGTTTCCAGGTTTTCACCCAGCCTTCCCTAGGCAGAGCCTTGGTCCCCCGTAAAAATGCTCGAGTCTCCCATTGACTTCAATGAGGTTCGTTATTCGAAACGAGCACCCGAGCATCGGGAAAAGTTCGACTCGAATAACGAGCACCCGAGCATTTTAGTGCTCGCTCATCTCTACACACAGTGTCCTAAAATAACCGCGCCCAGCAAATAGTGTCCCTAACAGTAATAGTGTAAACATAACGTCCCCCAGAAATAACTGTGCTATGCTGATACTGTGCCAGGGTGCCCCCCACAGTAATAGTGCTCCCAAAGTCCCAACTAATAATTCTCTGCCAGAGTGCACTTGTTAGTAATAGTGCTCCCAACAGTACTAATGTCCCCACTGTGCCCCAGAAGTAATAATGCTTCCAATGTGCCAGTAAGAAGTGCCCTCAATAATGTGCCAGTAAGAAGTGCCCCCATAGTGCCCCACAATAATGTGCCAGTACGAAGTGCCCCAATAATGTGCCAGAAGTGCCCCCAAAATTTCACCCCAATAATGTGCCAGTAAGAAGTGCTCCCCACCCATAGATGCCCTCAAAATTATGTGCCAGTAAGAAACGCCCCAATAATGCACCAAAAGTTCCCCCCATTGATTCCCCCCCAAATTCATGTGCCAGTAAAAAGTGTCCCACCCCCATAGATGCCCCCCAAATTATGTGCCAGTAAGAAATGCCCTCCAAATTATGTGCCAGTAAGAAATGCCCCCAGTGCCCCCATGTGCCAGTAACAAAGTGCCCCCATGTGCCAGTAAAAATGCCCCCAGTGCCAGTAAAAATTCCCCCAGTGCTCCCGTGCCATTAAGAAATGCCCCCAAGTGCCAGTAAGAAACGCCCCCAGTGCTAATAAGAAATGCCCCCAGTGCCCCCATGTGCCAGTAACAAATGCCCCCAGCGCCCCTATGTGCCAGTAACAAATGCTACCAGTGCCCCCATGTGCCAGTAAAAATTCCCCCATGTGCCAGTAAGAAATGCCCCCAGTGCCAGTAGAAATGCCCCCAGTGCCATTAAGAAATGCCCCCAGTGCCAGTAAAAATGCCCCCAATGCTCCCCTGCCATTAAGAAATGCCCCCAAGTGCCAGTAAGAAATGCCCCCAGTGCCAGTAAGAAATGCCCCCAGTGCCCCCATGTGGCAGTAAAAATGCCCCCAGTGCCCCATGTGCCAGTAAGAAATGACCCCAGTGCCAGTAAAAATGCCCCCAATGTCAGTAAAAATGCCCCCAGTGCCCCCAATAGAGCTCCGGTCCGTGATTGCAACAATAAAAAAAAATAAACACTAATACTAACCTCCATGGAGCTGGCAGCGATGCGATGCAGGCCTCTTCCAGCCTGTGTCCCGCGCTGTACAGCTCAGGCGGCACGATGACATCATTGCGCCGCCTGAACCGGCCTCTGATAGGCTGCAGGCCTAGTGCCTGCAGCCTATCACAGGAACGGGCAGGGGAGAAGCTTCTGCGTACCACCCAGTATCACGTGGGGCCCTTACATGTCGATAGCAGGGGTTGGCTGGCCTGAACAGGTGACCCTGGAATATACTAGTGACTGGCCACGGTGCTCGGCTCAGATGCTTTCTGGATGTCGTTAGGGATAGAGCTGCTGCGTTTCAGGGGGAGTGTTAGGGCCTGCATTTAGTTCTTTGTTAGGCAGGAGTGATATCCCAAGAACCCAACAGCCCTTCTAAGGGCTACAAGAAATTTTTTTTTTGTCTCCTGGCTTGGCTGGCTAGCTGGCTGGCACTAGTAGTGCAGCTATCGCCATATATAACCCCTTTTTTTTTTTTTAATGTTATATCTCAGTGATACAAATCCATTTCACACAGCAGTGTGGAACCATTCTGTGTGTCACAGTTCAGTACACTCACTACAATCCGTATTTTCTGTCCAGGTGACACTTTCTGTACGTCACTTAATCCAACCGGGTCTTTTGCTCTCACGTATATAGCTTGATCCCAAAAATCTCTGTGCGACATTTGTCTGGGTCGCAGTCAAAATAGCCACCGTCAGCAGAGTGTGAGTTAGCTCTACGATAGTTTCTGCACGTCACGTTCCAAAAAAAACATAACTATAAAAAAATATATATAAAAAAAATATATATATAAAAAAATAGTTTTTTTGTTGTTTTAGCTCAGTGATACGAATCCATTTCACACAGCAGTGTGGAACCATTCTGTGTGTCACAGTTCAGTACGCTCACTACAATCCGTATTTTCTGTCCAGGTGACACTTTCTGTACGTCACTTAATCCAACCGGGTCTTTTGCTCTCACGTATATAGCTTGATCCCAAAAATCTCTGTGCGACATTTGTCTGGGTCGCAGTCAAAATAGCCACCGTCAGCAGGGTGTGAGTTAGCTCTACGATAGTTTCTGCACGTCACGTTCCAAAAAAACAAAACTAAAAAAAAAATATATAAAAAAATATATAAAAAAAGTGTTTTGTTTTTTTTTAGCTCAGTGATACAAATCCATTTCACACAGCAGTGTGGAACCATTCTGTGTGTCACAGTTCAGTACACTCACTACAATCCGTATTTTCTGTCCAGGTGACACTTTCTGTACGTCACTTAATCCAACCGGGTCTTTTGCTCTCACGTATATAGCTTGATCCCAAAAATCTCTGTGCGACATTTGTCTAAGTCGCAGTCAAAATAGCCACCGTCAGCAGGGTGTGAGTTAGCTCTACGATAGTTTCTGCACGTCACGTTCCAAAAAAACAAAACTAAAAAAAAAATATATAAAAAAATATATATAAAAAAAATAGTTTTTTTGTTGTTTTAGCTCAGTGATACAAATCCACTTCACACAGCAGTGTGGAACCATTCTGTGTGTCACAGTTCAGTACACTCACTACAATCCGTATTTTCTGTCCAGGTGACACTTTCTGTACGTCACTTAATCCAACCGGGTCTTTTGCTCTCACGTATATAGCTTGATCCCAAAAATCTCTGTGCGACATTTGTCTGGGTCGCAGTCAAAATAGCCACCGTCAGCAGGGTGTGAGTTAGCTCTACGATAGTTTCTGCACGTCACGTTCCAAAAAAAACATAACTATAAAAAAATATATAAAAAAAATATATATAAAAAAAATAGTTTTTTTGTTGTTTTAGCTCAGTGATACGAATCCATTTCACACAGCAGTGTGGAACCATTCTGTGTGTCACAGTTCAGTACACTCACTACAATCCGTATTTTCTGTCCAGGTGACACTTTCTGTACGTCACTTAATCCAACCGGGTCTTTTGCTCTCACGTATATAGCTTGATCCCAAAAATCTCTGTGCGACATTTGTCTGGGTCGCAGTCAAAATAGCCACCGTCAGCAGGGTGTGAGTTAGCTCTACGATAGTTTCTGCACGTCACGTTCCAAAAAAACAAAACTAAAAAAAAAATATATAAAAAAAATATATAAAAAAAATAGTTTTTTTGTTGTTTTAGCTCAGTGATACAAATCCATTTCACACAGCAGTGTGGAACCATTCTGTGTGTCACAGTTCAGTACACTCACTACAATCCGTATTTTCTGTCCAGGTGACACTTTCTGTACGTCACTTAATCCAACCGGGTCTTTTGCTCTCACGTATATAGCTTGATCCCAAAAATCTCTGTGCGACATTTGTCTGGGTCGCAGTCAAAATAGCCACCGTCAGCAGGGTGTGAGTTAGCTCTACGATAGTTTCTGCACGTCACGTTCCAAAAAAAACAAAACTAAAAAAAATATATATATAAAAAAAATATATAAAAAAATTTTTTTTGTTGTTTTAGCTCAGTGATACGAATCCATTTCACACAGCAGTGTGGAACCATTCTGTGTGTCACAGTTCAGTACACTCACTACAATCCGTATTTTCTGTCCAGGTGACACTTTCTGTACGTCACTTAATCCAACCGGGTCTTTTGCTCTCACGTATATAGCTTGATCCCAAAAATCTCTGTGCGACATTTGTCTGGGTCGCAGTCAAAATAGCCACCGTCAGCAGGGTGTGAGTTAGCTCTACGATAGTTTCTGCACGTCACGTTCCAAAAAAAAACATAACTATAAAAAAAAATATATAAAAAAAAATAGTTTTTTTGTTGTTTTAGCTCAGTGATACGAATCCATTTCACACAGCAGTGTGGAACCATTCTGTGTGTCACAGTTCAGTACACTCACTACAATCCGTATTTTCTGTCCAGGTGACACTTTCTGTACGTCACTTAATCCAACCGGGTCTTTTGCTCTCACGTATATAGCTTGATCCCAAAAATCTCTGTGCGACATTTGTCTAAGTCGCAGTCAAAATAGCCACCGTCAGCAGGGTGTGAGTTAGCTCTACGATAGTTTCTGCACGTCACGTTCCAAAGAAAACAAAACTAAAAAAAATATATATAAAAAAATATATATATAAAAAATTGTTTTTTTGTTGTTTTAGCTCAGTAATACGAATCCATTTCACACAGCAGTGTGGAACCATTCTGTGTGTCACAGTTCAGTACACTCAGTACAATCCGTATTTTCTGTCCAGGTGACACTTTCTTTACGTCACTTAATTAAACCAGACTGAACAAGTTTGTGGGTTTCAGTACAGCAGGCCCATTTATTTTTTATTTTTTATATAATACACTTATATACAGAAAATGTTGAACCCCATGGCTAAGGGTCGAGGACGAGGGGGCGTGGGCATTCAATTACTGCAGGGGGCAGAGGCCGTGGTCCTGGGCAGGGTGAGACAGTACCTGCTGATGAGGGAGCACGGAAACGCCGCAGAGCTACACTCCCTAGCTTCATGTCTCAACTTACAGGGACACGTGGTAGAGGATTGTTGAAACCACAACAGTGCGAACAGCTGATGTCGTGGATTGCGGACAATGCTTCAAGTAATTTGTCCACCAGTCAGTCTTCCACGCAGTCCACCCACGTTACCCAAGGGAGCACTCCTCTGGCTCCTCCACCTCAACCTCCTTCCCCCCAGTCTGCCCCCTCCCAGGAAAATTTGGAATGCGATCCGGCATACTCTCAGGAACTGTTTTCTGGACCCTTCCCAGAGTCACAAACCACTTCTCAGGTTGCTGCTGACCTCGTTCCCGATGCCCAAGTTTTCCAACTGTCGCAGTCTGTGGGTGATGATGATGATGATGACAATGTTGACTTAGTGGAAGAAGTTTGTAAAGAGGTGTCGGACGATGAGGAGACACGGTTGTCAGACAGTGGTGAAGTTGTTGTCAGGGCAGGAAGTCCGAGGGGGGAGCAGACTGAGGGGGAGCAGACTGAGGAATCGGAGGATGACGAGGTGACTGACCCAAGCTGGGTTGATAAGCCGAGTGAAGACAGTGCTTCTGAGGCGGAGGCGAGTGCTGCACCAGAACAGGTTGGAAGAGGCAGTGGTGTGGCCAGAGGGAGAAGCAGGGCCAGAGCTGGTGCATCAGCAGCAACTGTTTCACGTAGTGAAGCTCCCGTGGCGAGGCCTAGATGTTCGCAAGTCTGGAGGTTCTTTAAAGAAAGTGAGGATGACCGACGGACTGTGGTGTGCAACCTGTGCCACACCAGGATCAGCAGGGGTGCCACCACTACTAGCCTAACCAACACCAGCATGCGCAGGCATATGAGTGCTAAACACCCCACTCAATGGAACCAAGGCCGTTAACCACCTCCTGCGGGTCACACCACTGCTCCTTCCCCTGTGTCACTCGCTGCCTCTGCTAGTCAACCCCCTGCCCAGGACCCCGGCACGAGCGCCTCCCGCCGGAAAACCACACCTTCGCCTCCACGATCCTCCACAGTGTCCACCAATGTGTCCCAGCGCAGCGTTCAGCTGTCTTTACAGCAGACGCTGGAGCACAAGAGGAAATACAGTTCCACCCACCCACATGCCCAAGCCCTCAACGTCCACATCTCCAAATTGCTGAGCCTGGAGATGCTGCCCTATAGGCTGGTAGAGACCGAGGCCTTTCGCAATCTCATGGCGGTGGCTGCCCCTCGGTATTCGGTCCCCAGCCGCCACTATTTTTCCCGATGTGCCGTCCCAGCCCTACACCAGCACGTGTCAGAGAACATCATCCGTGCCCTGACCAACGCTGTTTCTGAGAAGGTCCACCTAACCACGGACACGTGGACAAGTGCTGCCGGGCAGGGACACTATATCTCACTGTCGGCACATTGGGTTAACTTGGTGGAGGCTGGGACCGAGACTTACCCTGGGGCCGCTCATGTACTGCCCACACCGAGGATTGCGGGGCCTACCTCGGTCACGGTCTCTCAGACGTACTATGCCTCCTCCTCCGACCCCTCCTCCTCCTCCACCTCCTCCTCCGAATTACCATCCGTGGGCACGGCGCCTTCAGTCGGTAACTCTAGGCACAGCAGCAGTGCCGTGGGTAAGCGCCAGCAGGCGGTGCTCAAACTGCTGAGCTTAGGTGACAAAAGGCACACCGCCCAAGAGCTGTTACAGGGCATCACGGCGCAGACCGATGTGTGGCTGGCACCGCTGAACCTCAAGCCAGGCATGGTTGTGTGTGACAACGGACGTAACCTGGTGGCGGCTCTGCAACTCGGCAGACTGACACATGTGCCATGCCTGGCCCACGTGTTCAATCTAATAGTTCAGCGGTTCCTCAAGACATACCCCAATCTGTCTGATTTGCTCACCAAGGTGCGCCGCATCTGTGTGCATTTCCGCAAGTCGACCACAGATGCTGCCACTCTCAGGGCAGCGCAGCGCCGCCTACAACTGCCCGCTCACCGACTGTTGTGCGACGTGCCCACGAGATGGAATTCCACATTAAACATGTTATCCAGAGTTTACCAGCAGCGCAGAGCGATTGTAGACTGCCAGATGTCAACTTCCACCAGAACTGGTAGTCAGGTCAGTCAGATTCCTCAAGTCTACAATGAGGAGTGGACGTGGATGTCTGATATCTGCCAGGTGTTGAGCAACTTTGAGGAGTCAACACAGATGGTCAGCGGCGATGCCACCATTATCAGCCTCACCATCCCGCTGCTTTGCCTGTTGAAAAAACTCACTGCTCAGCATCAAGTCGGATGCTTTGCGCTTGTCACAAGAGACGGTGGAGGAAGATACGTCGCTTGATAGCCAGAGCACCCTCCGGTCTGTTTCTCAGCGCGTATCGGAGGAGGGGGATGAGGATGAGGAGGAGAATGTCGGCGAGACAGTAGAGGGTACCAGTGCTCAGTCCTTAACTCTTGAGCGTGTATGGGCTGAAGAGGAGGACGAGGAGGAGGAGGAAATGGATTGTCAGGCCAGTGAGGAGAGGGAATTCTTACGTGTTGGGACTCTGGCGCACATGGCAGACTTCATGTTAGGCTGCCGATCCCGTGACCCTCGCGTTAGAAGCATTTTTTCAAACACCGATTACTGGGTGTTCACTCTCCTGGACCCACGGTACAAGCAGAACCTTTCCACTCTCATCCCTGCAGAGGAAAGGAGTATGAGAGTGAATAGATATCAACAGGCCCTGGTGCACAAGCTGAAACAATCCTTCCAATCTGACGCCGCTAGCGGCAGAGGGCGTGGTTCTGTGGGCCAAGTAGCGGGGGAGAGGAGCCGAGCAGGCAGCTTGTCCAGCACTGGCAGGGGAACGCTCTCCAATGCCTTTGCCAGTTTTATGTCACCCCAGCAAGACACTGTCACCTGTCCCCAGTCTAGGCAGAGTAGGGGGGAGCTGTACAGAAAGATGGTGAGGGACTACCTAGCTGACCATACCAACGTCCGTAGCGATCACTCTGCTCCATACAACTACTGGGTTTCAAAGCTGGACACGTGGCCTGAACTGGCGCTGTACGCCTTGGAGGTGCTGGCCTTCCCTGCCGCTAGCGTGCTGTCAGAGCGGGTATTCAGTGCAGCTGGTGGCGTCATCACCGATAAGCGTACACGCCTGTCAACTGACAGCGCTGACAGGCTGACGCTTATTAAAATGAACAAAGCCTGGATTTCACCGGAATTCAAATCTCCTCCGGGGGAAAGCAGCTAAAGATTAACATTACTTATGTATCCGATTCCTCTTCTCTACTCCTCCTACTCCTCCTCCTCCTCCATGTCGTCTTTGCCTAACGCTGACCAAAAAAACGCCATTTTTTAGAGGTCCAACTGGCACTCTTTTACCACAATTTTTCAGGAGGGCCCCCTACAGGCCCTCTCTTCAAACAATTTTTCCAGAGGTCCACCTACAGGCCCTCTCTCCAAACAATTTTTCCGGAGGGCCACCTACAGGCCCTCTCTTCAGACAATTTTTCCGGAGGTCCACCTACAGGCCCTCTCTCCAAACAATTTTTCCGGAGGTCCACCTACAGGCCTTCTCTCCAAACAATTTTTCCGGAGGTCCACCTACAGGCCCTCTCTCCAAACAATTTTTCCGGAGGTCCACCTACAGGCCCTCTCTCCAAACAATTTTTCCGGAGGTCCACCTACAGGCCCTCTTTCCAAACAATTTACTTCTTTTTCCTATCTTTCTCTCTCTCCAAACTATTTTTCCGGATAGCTGCCATATACGGTATTAAACTGAGAAGAATACATAGAACACATGCCACACTTGATCAAGCTCATAATTTACGACTGTACCGGTTGATGCTAAATTTTTAAGTTGGGGTCCTGCGTCGTCATTCACTGAATTTCACTGATCTCCTCAACGTCTCCTCAAAGAACCGAAAGACCATTGTGGAGAAAGCAGCACAGCTCGCCATCAAAGTGACGAACCTCAACGCCAGACTGCGCAGCGAAGAGAACGAATAAATATCTCTGTGGTTATTTGTGCTAAATAAAAGTTAAATAAACACAAAAAAAAAAATTGATCTGTTCCTGTGCCTGATCCACCCAAGTTGAATCTGTCCCATCATGAGAAAGTCCCCCCAAGGAGTCCCCACTGTAACTTGCTTCCCATACAACTACCTCACCCCCCGACACCTGTGTCTCGCCATTGTCCACCACCTCCTCAGACAACACTGGTAAATCCCCACTGTCAGCACACGGAGACTGCAAAAGGTCTTGCGAATTGGGGCAGAGAATGTTCTGGGGTAGCACATCAGAGAAGGGGTGACTATGGGGTTCCAGGGAGTACGTGACCACATGCAATCTCCATCTAAAAAGTCATACTGAGGCTCACCACCATGCTTTACACTGCAATCTTATTACTGAGGCTCACCACCATGCTTTACACTGCAATCTTATTGAAAGACAGACAATCAGGGGTTCACCGCCAGGTTGTCAGGCAGCATTTTTAAGTGGGTCACCATTACCGTGTCCCTGAAAATTGGCGGTGGTGGACCTTCGTTGCACCTAGTTGAGTGCTTCCCTAACATGTGATTGGCATGTGCCTCGCCTTTCTTTGTCTGGGTGAGCACAATTGCCATGAGGGTAACCACCAGGCTGTTGCCTGAGAATTTGGGGTAATGGTGGGATTAGGCAGCCTCAGAGGCATCCATGCATGCTGCCCCTGCTGTTTCCTGTCCATTTCCGTGGTGTTTCCATCATTTTCTGAGGTTTCCAGGTTTTCACCCAGCCTTCCCTAGGCAGAGCCTTGGTCCCCTGCAAAAAATGCTCGAGTCTCCCATTGACTTCAATGGGGTTCGTTATTCGAAACGAGCACCCGAGCACCGGGAAAAGTTTGACTCGAATAACGAGCACCCGAGCATTTTAGTGCTCGCTCATCTCTAACTATGACTATGACTATGGAGATGAGCGCTTCCACAATGGAAGCGCTGATCTCCCTCTGCCCTGCCGCCGCCCCCAACTGTGCTCAGGGCCATGCCGCACCTAGCCTAATTGGCGTAGTGGCCCTGCAAGTGGCAAGGGGGGCCCTTGGGGGGTTAGTGGCTCGGTCGCGACTGCGACCGCTGCGACCCCTATATCTACGCCACTGCTCATTAGTATTCACTTTATAAGACACATTGCCATTTTCCACCATTTACAGATGTATACACAAAATATTTCAATAGTTATATAGAAGTTGCTGCTACAATGCTATGCTAACACAAATGAGCCAACCAGCACTGTTTAGTTCAGAGCCATTGTTCTCTGCTATGAAAAGTGTATTTTTTGTGCCAACCAGCAACTGGGCACATGTTATGTCTCTGATCCCATAGCTAGGTAGAGATAAAACTGATGGTTTTGGATGCAAGTGAAGAAAAACTGCATGAAGAAAAACTGAAGAATAATCTCCCAGCAACCATCAGTAAAAAACGCATTACATCCGGATGCGTTCTGTTTTTAACTCAAGCCCAATTTACTTCTGAGTCCAGGGCTGCATGAAAAAAGCACAATTGCAGGGATTTTTCCTGAACGCAAAGATGATGCATGAAAAATGAGTCTGAATGCTTTGCGTTCACTACACGCATTGCATCTGGATGGAAAACTCATCTGAAAGAGCCCTACTATTGCCAGGTATCACGGAATCACACTTGCCATGTGGTTTGATTGATTAACTATCACCAAGGCAAAAAAGTGTCCATTCCTGTATTCTTCGACCTGTTCAGGAAGAAAATGCTTATTTCATTCTTTCTGCCCTACTTGTGGTTCTCAACATGGCAACCATGGGTACAGAATTTTCCAACCATAAGTCCTAAGACATTAAAACACATACATTCTGAATGCAAAACTCACTAAACTACTAAAAGTAAAATAGCGTCCTTGTCAAGAAGGTTCAGAAGAAGTTTTTGGTTATTTCCTATGTGAATCAAAGAATTAATGTCCTCATGAAGCAATATCTAAAAATAAAAAGTCCAAGCCAAGATTTCACTTTTTAATTATATTTCATTTGGAAAATGTATTTCCCTTTCCTATAGTTACATAGTGACGTATGTGAGTTTAAATAGTGAAAAGACTTTATAAAAGTATGGTTATGGACTGAAACTGAATTCCGTTTTTGTCCAGATCTAGCTATTGACTCATTGAAAAGCCATCTGTTGTTAAACATTGAATGTCAAAAATCCTTCACAATTATAATGGAAATGCCATATGCTGGTACAATATCCACATCAACACACTTAGAAATGCAGTTCACTAAGTATTTCTACTTTTTTTCTTCTAGGCTGTTGAATGGAGGCCCCTTGTTTGTAGAAAGTAAACTGATGAAGGCTAATCAATACTAGACTGCAGGGTTCCCCAGATTTTGTCAGCAGGCTCCGCTTGTCCGCTTTATGCTCACTTAGAAAATGCACTGAAATCAGAGCAGAGAAACACAATCTTTTTGTAAAAATGTAAATGTTAATTAAAACTCATCAATAATGCATGGGGCAAATAACTGTAATGTGAACAGTAAACAAAGCTGGCATAAACTCTATGAGGAAATCACAGTAAGCTTCTGTTTGAACCTTCTTAGTACAGCGAATACTTCACAGTGTATTAATATATGTTGTCTAGCCATTCATTCCCTAATCTAAACCATGAATGATACATATTCCCCCTACTAAAGTCCTGGGAGTAACGTTAGGAAGTCATGAATATACACAACAATAATGCCACTCACATATGATGCATCAACGGCGGCCAAGCATCCGTAAATTCCAAGTTATTTCATAAACTATTGGACATTTGGTCTTTGTTATGTAGAGAACAGAAAAAAAGTTTCAAAAAGTTAATGTTTTTTTAGAAGCTTTTTGTAGGTAATTGAATAGCTGGTTGCTTCAGTATAAGGTGGCATTCAAGTACTTTGCAGACATATTCTATACTTTGTCTCAACATGCGAACCATGGACACATTGAAGTCAATGGGCTTGCACCGTGATGAGGCATGCACACGGTATCTGTGTTTCACGGATCTGAGGTTTGCAGACCGCAGCATACTTACGGTTGTGTGAATACACCCTAAAGATGAAGAAAAAACATGGCATTATACTATAATTTGTAATAATTATGAAAGGTACTATGTCAATATTTTATGTGCTCTGTGACAGCATCACGCGTAGATGGTGGACTAGCTGAATTACCAAAATTGTTGGTATATTTTAGACTATAGAGCAAGATCTAAGGATTTAACCCCCTTAAGGAGGTGTGTACCTTCCTTCCTATTTCCTCACTTTGTCAGGACAGTTACCATTAACAGCAACTGGAATGAAGATCACAAAGGGAAACAGAAACATAGTCATTAGAGATAAGCGAAGTTTTGAAAAATTCAATTTGGTAGATTTGCCTAATTTTGACAAGAAATTTGATTTGTTAAGAAAATTACTTTCCACTGTATGGAGCGGGTGCAATGATGGGGAACGGCGATCATCATCTAACCTCTCACATGCTGCGTTCAACACTGATCGAGGAATATGTGACACATATGCAGCTTTTAATCAGGGGTTAAAAAAAAATTATACTCACCTCATCCACTTGATTGCATAGAGGCCATCCACTCCCTTCTTGATTGAAGAAAATCCAACAAAGGACCTGCGGTGAACAGGGGCGTAGCTAAAGGCTCATGGGCCCTGGTGCAAGAGTTCAGCTTGCCCCCCCCCCCCCATCTTCCCTCAGCGCTGGTGCACCTAGCTTTTCTGCCGGCCAAGTCAAAAATTGAACCCCCCCCCCCATGCCAAATTCTCACCCTAACCTTTTCCCTCCTAACATTACGTATATCACTACAGAACATACAGGGTAAGGCTACATTCACACGACAGTTGTTTTTGCGGCTTCAGATCTGCATATTTTGCGGCTCAGATGCGGACCCATTCACTTAAATGAACACTGTGTGCTGTCCACAGCTGTATGTCCATGTCTATTTTTGTCCGTTTTGCGGACAAGGATAGGCATCGTTACAGTGGATCTGCAAAAAAATGGATGCCATACGGAACATCATCCTTTTTTTGTGGATCCACAATTTGCAGACTGCAAAACACAATGTTCTTGTGAATGTAGCCTAATACAGCGCCCCATACCTCGTACATCCAGTGATGTCTCCTCTGATGTAGATCTTCTCTTTCCTCATCTTCTCCTTTTAGACCAGACGCCATTTTTCAGCCATTTCTCATCTCTGCAGTTTGACAGAAAAAAATCTTAGTTTACTACTTTTCCATCATCCTCCCGTCTTCTGGACAAATCATCCTACCACCCCCAGTACTGTGCCACTAGTATCACACAGATAGTGCCCTTCAATAATTATTGGCACACAGTGTCCCTAAATAACTGTGCCCAGAAAATAGTGTCCCTAACAGTAATAGTGTAAACATAACGTCCCCCAGAAATAACTGTGCTATGCTGATACTGTGACAGGGTGCCCCCACAGTAATAGTGCTCCCCAAAGTCCCAACTAATAATTCTCTGCCAGAGTGCACTTGTTAGTAATAGTGCCCCCAACAGTACTAATGTCCCCACTGTGTCCCAGAAGTAATAATGCTTCCAATGTGCCAGTAAGAAGTGCCCCAATAATGTGCCAGTAAGAAGTGCCCCCCAATAATGTGCCAGTACGAAGTGCCCCAATAATGTGCCAAAAGTGCCCCCAAAATTTCACCCCAATAATGTGCCAGTAAGAAGTGCTCACCACCCATAGATGCCCCCCAAATTATGTGCCAGTAAGAAACGCCCCAATAATGCACCAGAAGTTCCCCCCATTGATTCCCCCCCAAAATCATGTTCCAGTAAAAAGTGTCCCACCCCCATAAATGCCCCCCAAATTATGTGCCAGTAAGAAATGCCCTCCAAATTATGTGCCAGTAAGAAATGCCCCAAGTGCCCCCATGTGCCAGTAAAAATGCCCCAGTGCCCCTATGTGCCAGTAAAAATGCCCCCAGTGCCCCTATGTGCCAGTAAGAAATGCCCGCAGTGCCAGTAAGAAATGCCCCCAAGTGCCAGTAAGAAATGCCCCCCCAGTGCCCCCATGTGCCAGTAACAAATGCCCTCAGTGCCCCCATGTGCCAGTAACAAATGCCCCCAGTGCCCCCATGTGCCAGTAAAAATGCTTCCAGGGTCCCCATGTGCCAGTAACAAATGCCCCCAGTGCCAGTAAAAATGCCCCCAGTGCCCCGAATAGAGCTCCGGTCCGTGATTGCAGCAATAAAAAAAAATAAACACTAATACTTACCTCCATGAGCCTGTCAGTGATGCGATGCAGACCTCTTCCGGCCTGTGTCCCGCGCTGTACGGCTCAGATAGGCTGCAGGCAGTATGGCGATACAGATGACTATGGAGATGAGCGCTTCCATCTCCATCTCGCTCATCTCCCTCGGGGCCCCCCTGGCTTAGGGGCCCGGTCGCAACTGCGACCGCTACAACGCCTATAGCTAAGCCACTGGCGGCGAGCATGGTGACATCATCCACGTGATCAAGATGGGCACATATGATGATGTCATCAGGGATGATGTCACCTCTGGGAAGCTAGCATGGTCACATGGTGAGACCATCACGCTTGCTGCAAGTCCTTTGGCAGGTTTTCTTCAATCAAGAAGGGAGTGGACGGCCTGCAATCAAGTGTATGAAGTGGGTATAATTTCTTTTTACTTTCAGCCACCATTTTAGGAAAAACTGATTCGTTACCATGAAGCGGGGAAATTCAGCTTTGTGTCGAATCAAATTTTTTCTGAAATTTGGATCGAAGTCCACTTTGGATACTTCAATTCACTCAACACCAATAACCATACATAACCTAATGTTAGAGCAGGTGTAATTTTTGCAACATGAGAAACCAGGCAGGAGCTCAGGACAGGTAGAATACACAAGCAAAGTCAGAACACAAGATGTCAAATCAAAGAAGCATAACTAGGAAACAACCCTAGAGTACAACCTGTTGATAAGAAAAAGAATGGAGTCTCAGACTTGAATACATGATAAACCAGGGGTTTAGCAGCAGCTGAGAGCCTTGGGCTATGGCTGCATGAAGCAGGTATGTGGTCAAGATTCGGTTACAAATAGCAATATGCCAGTATAATGCAGGCTTGTTTAAGTGGCTCTGTAATTTGCTAATATTAGTGTTGAGATTAGTGATGAGCGAACCTGCTCGTAACGAGCGGTTCAATGCTCGGATCCCCTGCGATCCCCTGCCTGCATCCATCCGGATCCGTCCCCACCCGACTGTAAGCCAATGGGGACGGATCCGTTTGGTGTCACACACTGGTATGTGACTAGTGTGTGACACCAAACGTATCCGTCCCCATTGACTTACAGTCGGGTGAGGACAGATCCGGATGGCTGCGGGCAGGGAAGCGCAGGGGATCTGAGCATTGAACCGCTCGTTACGAGCAGGTTCGCTCATCACTAGTTGAGATGTATTTTATTTATGTCAGTAATGTTAATTGTGAGACTGGGTACCCATGTTAAAAAAAAAGTTTAAAAAAAAGACTCACCTATTATGGGCACTTCAGGTCCAGTGCCAAACTCCTTTTTATGCAACTTCTGGTCATCACTGAACCGGAAGTGCGGTGTGCCGACTACATGCACTTCACTGCTGCTAAACAATGGCCACAAAAGTGACAGCATTTACACACAATTTTTTCACAATTCGGAGGCTATTGATGGCATGTGCATGTAGATGGAAATGACAGAGAAAGAAGTTGAGAAATTGATCTAGAGTGTCTGTGACAGGTGAGTCTTGTCTTTTTTTTAACTTTTGCCTCCTGCCCAACATAGGTTCCTGTTCTTGTACTTGTAGAACCCTTTTAACTGACAATTTCTAATCTTTCTGGCTTTTTTGACTAAGTTGTCCAGAAAAAAAGCAAAAAACAGCTCTACAAAAGTGAAGGTTTCCTGTTGCACCATTTGATCTGAAACATTTTCAGGCATGGCAAGCCAACAGAGAAGTTAAACAGGACTTTATGAAGAAGAATTACAATGTAAAACTACACAAGGTACAACAATAATGTTTAGATGTCCAACCAGGAGAGCAGTTGGATCAGATGATTAGTCAATTGTACAGTTTTTCAGACAATGCTGCATTATATGGTTGTTTTGGCAACCAGACTGCCCCATCTCCTGCCTGGGTCAGTTGAAGATGCTATCACACTTGAAGCTATGACAACCCTTCAAGGCTAGGTTCTAGCCACATTTGTGATGCACTGTACGGATGTAGTAGAGTTAACACACATGCTTTCTGAGACGTGTTATCTAAACTAAATGCGTTAAGCAAACACCTTCAATTGCTTTTCAATGGCTTTTGCATCAAGATAACATGATGAGTTAAGAAATTTGAGTTAAGGGTTTGTGTGTTAACCCTGTATGTTTAGCATCCATGCTGGAAAAGTTCCTAACACACAGGATAAATGTATCCTACCTGAAATGTGAATCCCCTTGGTTGCCACAGATGGAGATTAGTGCCTCTGGATGTACATCAATGGGGAATGCCTGGCATGATTGTAAACCAATTTATGGCAGTGAAATAAAGAGATGGAATACATAGTCAATCAAGCAAAAGGTCAGAGCTAGCAAAGTTCATGCAATATAATAATCCAAGCTGATAAGGTCAAAGCTGGAAGAGTTTGATACATAAAGTATTATCCAAAAATACACACACACATCAGGGCCAGACTGCTGCCAAGCAATATCTTCCCCTCAAACATATTATGGAAGAATAATATCTCATAACGCCGAGCAAGTTCTGTTATATTTGGGTATGCCACTCTCCAATCCCTATGTAAACCATAATACCCTACCACTATACAAGTACCAATATAACCAATAATTTGTTATATAGTGACTGTCATAGATAGTAGTCAGATACCAGTTGTACAAAAGCAGTATTCACAGTATTATCATGCTGTAGACAGTAAAAGGGAATACTGCACTTTTCAGACACAATCACAGAATTAAAGCGGATCTGTCGTTGCTTCTAACATATGTATTTTAGTAAATACATGTATTCCCCATGAAATAACATGTCTGGAGATTCTCTTCACACATTTTTACATTGTGCAGTTTCTCTGTTATTTCTCAATAGCATGTATGAATAAATTGTCAACTGGCTGTTACAATCTACTCGTCAAAGGCTGTATCACTACATACATCACAAAACAGTAGATGAACTCTTGGTTTATACAAGGATTTACTATCAAAGACATGTCAAAAAAGCCAACAAATACAAAGGGATTCTTGCTGAGACATCTTTGGCCCCTCACTATTACAGCCATCCCCAGCCTCTATAGCAACATAAATACATTCAGATTCCAGACTCAACTCCAGATAAAATACAGACCCACAAATAAATACAGACCCTATACCAGATCCTAAAATAAATTCAGACCCCAAGGTCCCAGTTAATTCAGACTCAGATCAGAGTTTCTAAATAAAAGGGGTTGTCTCATCTTAGACATTGGTAGTATATCATGAGGATTGTCTTTAATGTCAGACAGGTGCTGGTCCCACCTCTGGAACCCACACCTATCTCCAGAACAGAAACCCATCCATTTTTATAGGATTGTCTAAAATAGACCAGCGCTGGTTCAGCTGTCTCTGATAGTTGAGGATAGGCTGACTACAGCCATATTAAGAAAAAGTATCATAATTCAGGAATGGAGCCTTAGATCGACCAAAGAAAACAGCAATTTTTTAATTAGGTGAACCAAAGCTACTGTGTGTGTCTATGCAATCAATGGTGACAGATTCTCTTTAAATAAATATCCTCCTGTGTATTTAAGAATTAATTTAGTGGTTCTTGCACTATGAGACCACTCTTCCAGTATATTCACCTGGTATTCACCCTTTAACCCCTATACAGGGATCTGGCCTTTGCTGTAGGGAAGCAAACAGAATGCTACCTTTTGGAATAGTCCTAGTGTAGTTGGCAGCTGATCCACTGGGGTCAAGGACTCTGGTGCAAGCACAGCGAACTCAGGATCCGGAAAACACACCAAAACCACAGAAGCAACCTGAACAGTCAGGCTTAAATAGGTTACTAGATTCAGACTGAATGAAGACAAAGGACAAACCAACAGGTGGTTGGGTAGTAGTGAAGACACAGGCAGGGCAGGCTAGCTGGATACTTTACAGGAACACAAACAAAGCAGACAGACAGGGTTAACTTCATCACGAACAGAGCTGAAACTGGGAGTGCAGGATCACTCAGGCAGGGCAGATACAGGACTGGAGCAAAGACAGGAAGAAACACTGAATAAATGCAGCAAATGCAGGAGAATCACAGAAGAACTAGACTTCAAAACACCTTTGCTCATCATCAAGGAACCTTAAAGCTCAGACACGCTCTGCGTGGAGAGGGCATCTTAATTACCCAGGGACCCCTAGCCATTGGCTGTGGAGGGATTTGGAAGGGGACAGAGGCTGGAGTACTAGGCAGAAATATCTGTTAAGGCACTAAGTGCCTGTTGATGGACAGAAATAGATGGCACCACACTTCCAGAATGGGTACTGTGCTGAAGAAGCATTGGTTGCCCTGTGGTGCCACAACCAATAATTAGTGTAGTGTACTAATACTTTATTGAACAAAATGTTTACAAAGAACATCAGGTAGCTATTTTGAATGTATACAGTCCACGAGAGTTCAGGAGCACTGTTCAATAAAGACAAGCACAGCCATATTGTCTCATGAACCTCAACACTGCCGCCTAGTCATAGGGTCAGAACAGTTGTCCGTGTCTGATTTTTCAGTATGTGTGTTATAATTGCTATTCTTGTCATCTTTTCACTTTAACAAGCACCCCACCCCCTGTTACCCTACTTGACCTTAAAAAAATAAAGAATGTATTTTTTTTAAATGTAAGTTCAGAATGCTCAGATTCTACTTACCGTCACAAACAAGCATGCACCATGCAGGCAAACGTAAGAATATGCTAATTTGATTATTTTGAACATAATATGCCTCTACAAACTGGAGAAATGGAAATGTAACCCTTTCTCTCTTAATCAGATGATAAAAAAACCTTTATATTTGCATCAGAAAATTCTGTGTTTCATATTTCACCTGCACTTTACAATCACCTGATAAATTGTACTTGTTTTTTTTACTTTGCAGGCTTGCTAAAGCTGCTTCCATCAACATATTTGAAGCATTGCCTTGTCACACGTTCCCATTTTCTTTGAATAAACTGTCCCATTAGCAGTGATGTATTCCATGCATTACAAAGACAAATGACAATCATGGTAACCATGTCTTTTAATATGACATTTTATATTTTATTTCAGCATGGCTTAAAATCACACATAGCAAATTCTACATAGCAGAGTTTGCTAAAGCATCTAAATTCCAAACCCCAGTGAACACACAATAGTAGAATATAATATAGCCTACTGCTCTTAAATTGGCAGTATTTGGTTTTGCCGCTGTAATGCAGTGGCGTAGCTATAGGGGTCGCAGCGGTCGCAGTTGCGACCGGGCCCCTAAGCCAGGGGGGCCCCGAGGGCCCCCCTTGCCACTTGCAGGGCCGCACCGCCAATTAGCCAGGTGCGGCGCGGCCCTGCACACAGATAGGGGCAGAGGGAGATGAGCGCTTCCATTGTGGAAGCGCTCATCTCCATAGTCATCTGTATCGCCGTCCTCAGGACGGCGATACAGATGCCTGTATTGTACTGGGGCAGGGGAGGAGAGGCGTCTCCCTGCCCGTTCCTCTGATAGGCTGCAGGCACTGGGCCTGCAGCCTATCAGAGGCCGGCTCAGGCGGCGCGATGACGTCATCGCGCCGCCTGAGCCGTACATCGCGGGACACAGGCCGGAAGAGGCCTGCATCGCATCGCTGTCAGCACCATGGAGGTAAGTATAAGTGTTATTTTTTTTTTTATTATTTTTTTTTTTTAATTGTAGCAGTCACCGACCGTAGCCTAATTGGGGCCACTGGGGGCATTTTTACTGGCACATGGGGGCACTGGGGGCATTTTACTGGCACATGGGTCATTTTTACTGGCACATGGGGGCACTGGGGCATTTTACTGGCACATGGGGGGCACTGTGGGCATTTTTACTGGCACATGGGGGGCACTGTGGGCATTTTACTGGCACATGGGGGCACTGTGGGCATTTTTACTGGCACATGGGGGCACTGTGGGCATTTACTGGCACATGGGGGCACTGTGGGCATTTTACTGGCACATGGGGGCACTGTGGACATTTTTACTGGCACATGGGGGCACTGTGGGCATTTTTACTGGCACATGGGGGCACTGTGGGCATTTTACTGGCACATGGGGGCACTGGGGCATTTTACTGGCACATGGGGGCACTGTGGGCATTTTTACTGGCACATGGGGGCACTGTTGGCATTTTTACTGCACATGGGGGGCACTGTGGGCATTTTACTGGCACATGGGGCACTGGGGGCATTTTTACTGGTACATGGGGGCACTGGGGGCATTTTTACTGGCACATGGGGGCACTGGGGGCATTTTACTGGCACGGGCATTTTTTACTGGCACATGGGGCACTGGGGGCATTTTTACTGGCACATGGGGCACTGAGGGCATTTTTACTGGCACATGGGGGCACTGGGGGCATTTTTTACTGGCACATGGGGGCATTTTTACTGGCACATGGGGGCACTGGGGGCATTTTACTGGCACATGGGGGCATTTTTACTGGCACAAGGGGGCACTGGGGCATTTTTACTGGCACATGGGGGCATTGCTTACTGGCACATGGGGCACTGGGGGGCATTTCTTACTGGCACATGATTTGAGGGGGAATTCAATGGGTGGGAACTTCTGGCGCATTATTGGGGCATTTCTTACTGGCACATAATTTGGGGGCATCTATGGGTGGGGAGCACTTCTTACTGGCACATTGGAAGCATTATTACTTCTGGGGCACAGTGGGGACATTAGTACTGTGGGGGGCACTATTACTGTGGGGGCACCCTGGCACAGTATCAGCGCAGTTATTTCTGGAGGACGTTATGTTCACACTATTACGGGACACTATTTGCTGGGCGCAGTTATTTTAGGACACTGTGTGCAATAATTATTGAAGGGCACTATCTGTGTGTACTAGTGGCACAGTACTGGGGGTGGTAGGATGATTTGTCCAGAAGATGGGAGGATGATGGAAAAGTAGTAAACTAAGATTTTTTTCTGTCAAACTGCAGAGATGAGAAATGGCTGAAAAATGGCGTCTGGTCTGAAAGGAAGATGAGGAAGAGAAGATCTACATCCGAGGAGACGTCACTGGATGTAAGAGGTATGAGGCGCTGTATTATACTGGATATAAGAGGTATGGGGCTGTATTATACTGGATATAAGAGGTATGGGGCTGTATTATACTGGATATAAGAGGTATGGGGCGCTGTATTTAGGCGGGGGGGGGGGCCCAAGCTGAACTCTTGCACAGGGCCCTGAGCCTTTAGCTACGCGCCCTGCTGTAATGCCTATACAATATTCAGAATTACTAGAAGGTAAGGCTGTGAAAGCAGCTATAAGATGTTACTCTTTTACCCACTAATGTACTTAAAAGGTTCACCAAAGGTTTCAGCTTCCTGTTTTCCAAGCATGTTCACACATATTCCTCATCTATTCCATTCAGAAAAAAAGGCCACTGACTAAAAATGTGTGGGACTGGTGGCAAAAGGTGGAAAAAATGATGTCATGTAACATCTGTGGTTTCAATCTGCTGCATACGTCTGAAGTTATTTCCTCTCAACATATAATGCTGCATGCCATGTTCCTCTGTCTAATATAAATGCTAGCCACTCCACAATGAACAGAAGCTGAAGTATTTTAGAACAAAACTGTCTTTTGCATGTATAGTATACTAATATTTCAATCCCAAATTGTACAACGTTTAAGCCCAAACCCTGTTTTGCCTAGAAAGCCCCACAAAATTTCAGAAAATTGCTATTTTGATTGCAAATAAGCACACCCACTACCTTTCACTGTCATGTACCTATGTCAGGTCTAGGAAGTATGTTTCTAGTGTTAAATAGTAGATAAGTATGTACACAACCTTAGGCTTCTGTCAGACCAATATGATGGAAATTTGTTTTTTCAGAAGTATACCTCCAGTGGAAAGCTCCAACATAAGCCTTTGCCATGCAGTGGCATATTCCACCCATAGTCCCTTAAAGAGGTTATCCCATGATTAATGTAAAAAATGGAAATCAGCGATCATATAACACATGCCAATCTCTTTCTAAGCCCTGTACTACACATGGATCCAGAGATCTCCCCATTCATTGCTCCAATTGCTCTGCTAGATTTATTTTAAGCTGGCAGCTTAGGTTGCATATACTTTCTCAGGGGGCAGGTCCTTTCTACTGGAGCTGGTGGCAGTTGAAGGATGGAGCAGGACAGATAAATTAGAAAAAGAGCAAACAGCAGGTGGCTCTATACAGATAGATTTTAGTGAATAACTCAGTAGCTATACTAAATTTTTGATTACGTACAATTACAAAAGTACTCAAATCCAGGTGCTGGTTTGAAAAATGTAGAATATTTTTTCATGGGACAAGCCCTTTAAGTTAAAAAAAGAAAAGAAAGAAAACATATACTACACAGTTTTTGACTGTTTCCAGCCAGTGTTTAGGAATGTACTTTCTTCTACAACTATAAAAATAGGTATGCTAATGCATACCAGCCCCAAGGAATTTATGAACTGCATATTTACTGGTGCTCTGTAATAGCATCTGTCAGTATGATCAACCCTATTAAATTAGGCATAATACCTGTTACAGTTAAGAAGTAGAGGTTCACTTGTTAAAATCCATGGCCACATTTTTGAGAACTCAGCACTGTATTTCATATGCTAATGAGGCATTCCGTGCATTAAAGGTGGGCCTAGTCCCTCTGAGCACAGATTCACCACCACCTTTCCCCCTTAGCCTTTTCCTCCTCCCTTTGAATAACAGGGCCAGGCATCCTCATTGCCCTGTGGTCCCACATATGCACCTGTGAATTTCAATCACTGCATGGGCAGAACATCGCATTTGGCTTTCACCAGCTCTGAGAACTGAACTGCGCATGCGCTGATGATGTTCGGATCTCAGCATCAGGAATGCAAACTGAGTTGTACTGTGCTTGTGACAACAGAATATTCACTGGTACATGTGCAGAATTACGGGGCCAGGCAGGAAGACAATGGAGATGTCTGGCCTTGTCACTCAAGGGGAGGGGGAGACCATGGTTGATGATGCTGACAGATGCTCTTTAAGTAAGAAAAAACATTTTGACCCCTTACAATTCATTTACCAGTATAGTGAGACTTCTTTTCAATACATCATGTGTCAGACCCTCAAGTGTTCCACCCATCCTACAGACCTTTGTCCAGCTCTGCCCGGCCTGTATGTCTTCAGTAATATCCAGACACCACCTTACACAAAACCTCCACTAAACTTAGAGTAGTGAAGAGATTATAACTACTGAATGTTTGGTACACGCAGCAATGGCAAATGTGTTTCCTGGCAGGCCATAAAAATAAATGACAATTTATAGCAAACATATGGCTGGTTGTAACAATGTCATTGTGATGTAAGTTACCTTGTTTGTGTGATTTCCCACAATCTGAAAACCAGCCAAGTCTGCTATTAAATGATAAACTGCAGAGAGTTTGGCCAGATGGCTTTGTGGAGAAACTACTAGTTTAGTAAATAGTTGAGAACTTGTTCCTATTATTTCACTTTACATATACTTAGTAACATTGCTAGAACTATGGATCTACAGTATTGTGCGAGTTTTAGGAAGGTATGGAAAAATGCTACACAGTAAGAATGCTTTAAAAATAGAAGTGTTAATAACTTATTTTTTTATCAATTAACTAAATACAAAATGAAAGAACAAAGGAGAAATCTAAATCAGAAGAAATATTTGGTCTGACTACTCTTTGCCTTCAAAACAGCATCAGTTCTTCTAGTTACACTTGCATACAGGAACTCAGCAGGGAGGTTGTGCCAAATACCATGAAAAACTAACCACAGATCTGTAAATGTAGGCTAAGGCTACTTTCACACTAGCGTTTTAAAATTCCGGTATTGAGTTCCGTCATAGGGGCTCAATACCGGAATAAAATGCTTCAGTTTTGTCCCCATTCATTGTCAATGGGGACAAAACTGAACTGAAGACAACGGAATGCTCCTGAAAGCGTTCCGTTCCATCTTCAGACCGGAGAACAAACCGCAGCATGCTGCGGTTTGCTCTCCGGTCCAGGCATCCGCACCAAGATGGATCCGTCATGACCCCCAATGAAAGTCAATGGGGATGGATCCGTTTGGTGTGACACAATGGTGAACGGATCCGTCCTCCATTGACTTTCAATGGAGTTCATGACGGATCTGTCACCTGCACACATACACACATACACACAAACAGACATAGACATACACATAAACATACATAGACATATACACATACAAATACATACTTACATGCTCCCCGGCAGGTCTCCAGAGCGCAGGAGGAACAGGACAGCGCGCACAGATGACGATTCCACCAGGCGCCCAGCAGAGGGCGCTGTGGAGAATTGTCACCTGTGCGTGCCGTCCTGTTCCTCCGGCGTTCTGGAGACCTGCCGGGAGCATGTAAGTATGTATGTGTATTTGTCTGTGTATATGTGTGTGTGTCTGTGTGTATGTATGTACTGTGTGACATGTGTGGGGCCGGAGCGCGGTTCCGGATCCACACATGTCCCTGCGGCAGTCCAGATCTGGCAGCACCCTTCACCTGCCGGATCCGGACTGCCGCTAGTGTGAAAGTAGCCTTACTCAAATCATTCTGCCACATCATGTAATCCCAGACAGACTCAGTTATGTTATGATAAGGGATCTATGCAGTGTCGGACTGGGGTGCCTAGGGCCCACCAGTACAATTTATTTTGGGGGCCCACCGTATGGATACATTCAAAAATTAGCAGCAAGATGCAATCAGATGACTGAATATGGGGGTCCCTGCAGCAACTTTGAGAAGGTAGGTCCTGGGGAAAAGAGGACACTGGCAGCTTTCCTCTACACCTAGAAGTCATCTCAGCTCTGATCGTGTCTATAATAATTAACTGGGGAGTTTCATCAATAATCTATCAGGTTTTTATATGAACATAGGTTGGTTGAGATGCTGCACATTGAATATATGTATGTAGTAATGCAGTATAGTAAGTCTACTGTGTTATGTTCCAACCTGTTGCAGGTGATGGGAGACTAGGGGCCCACCTTGCTCAGGGGCCCATGGGGGGAATTCACCTATACCCCTGTGGGCCAGTCTGGGCCTGGATCTATGGTTGCCATATCATAATTTTCAGGACTCCTTGTTCTTCTTTACACTGAGGATAATTCTTAATGACATTGGCTGTATGTTTGAGGTAATTGTCCTGCTGCTGAATAAATTTTGAGCCAGACACCTCCTTGATGGCACTACATGATGGGTATATATCTGCCTTTATTTCTAAGCATTGAGGACTTCATTACTCTTGAGCACGTTGGGGACCGAAGAGGAAGCAGTCGGCCAAGGAAACAGCAGATGAAAAGACATTATGTTTTCTTTCCTTCAAAATTGGAAGATATCCATCACTGCTATCAGTTCAGAACTGGCAGAAACCAGTGGGATCCAGGTACACCCATCTACTGTCTGGCCAGAAGTGGTCTTCCTGGAAAAACTGTGTCCAAAAAGCCACACCTTTGACATGGATACAACACCAAGCGACTCAACTATGCACAAAAATCTAGGAACTGGGGTGAAGAAAGATGGCAGCAGGTGCTACTGTAAGTCCTGGTGCTATCTGAGTACCAAGAGACCCTGCTAGTACTTGGGAAAAGAGACTGCTATAGCTGAAGTCCAGTTCTGCAGTGAACAACCAGTGCTGTTCCAATATTGTTATTATGAACCCTGTCATGTGCCTTGACTGAGTTGGAACTGGAGGCAGAAAAGAAAAAACTTGAAGTTAAGATTGAAGAATCTTAGACAAAACACTGAATAAAACATCTTTAGTAACCAAAAATATAGGTAAAATAACACAGGTCATCATAAAAACAAGCTGACACAGAAACAATGTTAAAAAACTAAATTATGCTTATTACTAAGTAGTGACAAGCAATTACCCATAAGCAACTGATAAGTGGTACACACAACAAACAGTCTTAATGTGCAGTAGCTGGGTTTGGGGTGGCCCCAACGCTATGCTGAGTCCACTGTACACCGTCGAGGTGTCACCACGTGTAGCTGCTCTCCGGGAGGGATGGTACCCCTTTAGGAAATAAGTCCACTAGAGCCAGGGTCTGCAGTAAACTGGTGTGCTTCTTTACTGGAGGAATTCAGGTGCAAAACAATACAGGTGTCACAAACCAGCAAGGGTGGACCCACTGTGCCTCGCGCCCTACCTCCTCTAAGGGCGTTGTCTAAGTTAAACCCCTCAATCTTCACAAATACCCCTGATGGTGGGGATAGACTTTCCGAGGGGAACACCAGGTCGCTACCTCCTAAGGAGGGTTGGGTTCCCCAGGGGGACCAGGAGATACCTGCAAAGGTACCAGTGGTACAGCGGTGGTCAACAGGCCTGATTGTATCCAGGAGAGGCAATACAGGACCGAAGGATGAGACAGAGGCAGACAGGCAATGGGTCAGGGCAGGCGGCACAGGAACGAGTCAGGCAATCCGGGTCGGCAACGCGAAGGTCAATGCAGGCAGGTAAGGATCAGGCGGATAGCGGAGTCTGGTACACAAGCGGGAGTCAGAGCACAGGAGCATAAACAGGAACAACACAACCTAAGGCAAGATAAGGACCTTGACTCTGAGGCATCTTGGGAGAGGGCTGAGCAACTTAAATAGGTCCAGGGTTGGTCAATGAGGACACGTGACTAACCCACATGACCTAACATGATCATCTGGTCAAGCACATGACCTAACAGCTCCAGCTCAGAGGGAGTGATCTAATTCAGGGCTGGATGGAAACTCTGGAGCGGATCATGGTGCAACAGCACTACACAGCCAGAGTTCAGGACTGCAGCGGTGAATGGAAACCACAAGCAGCAGCTCACCGCTGGACACCACGCCCAGAATGGCAGCGGTAAGCAGGGGTACAGCGGCGCACAGCAGCCGCTGTTACAACAGGCAAGGCATATGGCTGGCTTCTCCAGTCCTCTCACTGGAAGAAGAAGGCTTTGATGCAGAGGAAAGACCTGAGCTAGATGTCCCTCTCTCTCTCTTCAGGTCCAGGTTCTGTGGCAGCATATCCCCATCTCAGCATCTTCTTCTGGTTATTCAGTAGTCCGGCAGAGTCTCCACTTCCAAGCACTGTTCCCTAACTACAGAACACTAGGGGCCCTGACTGCTCTCCTTATATACCATCTCTAGCTGGACTGGAACCTTCTAGTGGGAGAGGTGGAGTGGACAAACTCAGCACAATCAATTAAAAAGTTACCATTCCTGTCTGCCATAGACTTACATTAGATCTTCAATTATACTCAATGGCAATGACACAGCAGTTTTTCCAGACAAAAACAAGTGCCCAGACATAACAATATAGCTAAAACCAGACAATCAGTCTGTCTAGTTTTGGTGGTAAACAAGTCTGGCTTTTTCCCTCCAAAACATAATCTTAACATCTTAACAGCAACATCTGCCACTTGGAAACGCTGATCTTTTGTGCTGCACAAAAGATACAATTACCCAATGAACAAGCGTTTTGCTCATTCATTCGGTAATCGGCAGTGCATTTACACTGCAAGATCATCGCTAACCGGTGTTACTAGTAACGCTGGTTAGCAATGATCTGTTCAATTGTCGGCCCATGTAAAGTGCCCTTTACTCCATGGCTATATCACGAAAACTGTAACTAGATGTAGATGGTGTCAGTAAAAGAACTTGCTATCTTCTATAACAAGGCCATCTTACATTTCTACAGGGTCAGTAGGTTTACTCTACATAAGGCTCAGTTTCTAATACAGTGAAGTAAAGGCCTGTCCTTCAAGTTCGCTGCTTATTAAAAGTAGATGTTTTGGTGTAAAATTATCAGTAGCAGCCAGTACAAACATTTTATTTATTCCTGGCACATCTATCATCCCTGGAAGGACACAATACTGTAGAAAACTATGTAAAATCTTAACTTCCGTTAAGGACAAGATGCCCAGTGAAGTATCTAGGGTACACACAGAAAAAAAGAGAAATCAGAATGACCCCAACAGCTGTATTCACTGCACAATGGTGGGAAAGGTCTGATTTACAGCCCAGACAAGCATGATGCCTTCAATATGGACAGTGCGGGAAAATGTCATATAACCTGCTGTTATGTGACTTACTGCAGAGACTACAAATCAGCTCTCCTGTCTACAGCCATATTTCACATAGCAGAAATCAACTTTCTATATAGATATTTGAAAGCACAATGTGGTGGCTAGTGTAGCTTATATTAAGGTTTTTTTTACGGTTTTCAACATGCATGGTCTATTCAAAAACACAGAATAGGTGCAGATCTTTCTATTATACCTTATCTCTGTGTAGGCTTCACTACTGGTTTTGGCTCACAATAACTGATGGAAATAACTGATCAAATAACTGATGTGTGAACAAGCCCTAACTCTGGCTATATACAATTGTCTTTGCAGTAATAGCAAGACTACTCCACCACCTCCAGATACATAGTACTTACTTTACAGCATTAAACTTAGCAGGGGGTTATCCTTTAAGGTGTTCAGGTACTGTTTGAGACCTAATGCGGAGATCACACCTGTGTAGCTATAACACATGTTCCAAGAGTCACAGTAGACACTGGCTCCTTCCCCTCCCAAATCTGTGGAGAGTAAAACGTTGAAGGCAAATGTAAATCATACAAGGGCCTGTCCTGGCCCGCTCACCGCCGCAACCCGCACTTGTGTATGCCTGTTCCGTTGGGGAAGCCCTCTTGCGATGGGCTCGGAACAGGCATACACTATGTTTCCCCTAACGTCCTGAGTTGACGCTCAGGACATTCCTATGTGCTCCCAGCTGGCCCCGCCTCCTCCCTCATGCCGCGCTGCTGCTACTAGACGGGAGGACCTGTGCAGCGTGGCAAATGAGGGGAAGAAGAAGGGAGAAGAATCTGTACACCATGCTGTATAATATACAGTATAATCCGTACACCATGCTGTATAATATACAGTATAATCCGTACACCATGCTGTATAATATACAGCATAGCCCATACACCATGCTGTATAATATACAGTATAGCCCATACACCATGCTGTATAATATACAGTATAGTCCATACACCAAGCTGTATAATATACAGTATAGTCCATACACCATGCTGTATAATATACAGTATAATCCATACACCGGGGGGCTGCCCCCATACAATATAATGTTTCCTTGTGGCCCCCATACAGTATAAAGTCTCCTTGTGGCCCCCATACAGTATAATGTCTCCTTAATTTAAAAAAAAATGATTTCTATGTACGCCCCTGGTCTATGCAATTGGTTAAAGTGCAATAGGAGACCCTCAACCTGTGGCTCTAAAAGCCTAGAGTCCCAGAATCAAGTGGAGTCACCAAGAGCTCAGGCAATTGTCTGAGTCCATTATTTGGGTGCTGGCTTATAATGTTGCAAATACATCTCAAGGAGCACAGGTGGCGTTTGAGTCTATTCCTTGGGTTTGTGGCTTAGAACGTTGCATAACAAATCTCAGGTGTGTCTTCGTTGCTTATCCCGAGAAGATAAGGTGCAATAAATGACAACTTGAAATAGACGAAGGCAGCCTCTTTTGTAGGCAAGAGGGTGGCTGTGTAGGGGCCAAACATTAAAATAGAAAAACAGGGACCAGTCTCATGTATCTCACTCATCTGAAGCTCATTGAGCTCCTACGTCTTCCAGCTTTACTGAAGAACTTCAGGCCTGGTCAGAACCAATATCCTCTTTAGCATCAAATGGATCCTGAGATGTGGAATCCACAGAGCTACTATAGCTGGCTATGGTGTTCTCTGCAGCTGTAACTTCAGTAGAAGTAACCTGTAATACTCTGGTGACCTCCTGTTATGGAACTTGACTTGGAACTGCAGGATTATCTTCTTCTGGAAGATTCTCTGTGGGCCTTGGGCTTTTCCTTGTAGATGACAGATTCTCGGGACAGCAGTAAAGGATAGTTCCTTGGTTTTTCATATTAAGAAGCTCTGCATTTGGTTGCGGCTCCGGGGTACATGGAACAGTATCGGTTGTCTCATCACTGTTGGATAGGGCATCTTCTCTTCTAGCTGCAGCCTTCCCGGGTGATGGAGCAGATGCTCCAGATCCGTCCACCGCACCAGCTGGTGCGGGGTACGATGAAATCACTGGGAGCTGTGATTTCTCCCCATCAGTCTGTATTTCTCTCACTATAAGGAGCACTTTCGGTTTGTCGCCCCACATAATGGCTCTCCAATCCAGGTAGCGCATCTTTTCACCATTTCGTAGGGGGCCTCCCAACTAGTTAGGTTAGTGGAAGGCACTGTAGCAATTTGGGAGCACTTTGGGCAACGGCAGCAGAATTAGTGCATGCCCCCTCTAAGAGTTGCAGCAACAGCCCAATATAGGGAAGTATAGTGTTCCGTTATGCTGATTATGGCCCCAGACAGTCTTAGCAAGGTTACTTTCCCCAGCAGTACTGTCGCTGCAATTTAAGACAAGCCCCAAATTAGGTGACTTCACTCTGTTGTCTGTGGGTTTCAAATTATGTTAATAAGTTGTCCCCAGATGCCAGGGGATGCGGCCAGCCTAAGAATCGCACATCCAGAGCCAATTTTATTAGATGTACATGGTGGATTTAGACACCCCCCTTTAGCCATCAATTTTAATATATCCAGGACACAATCATACAAGTATACATTAAACAACAAATCAAAAAAATGGTAATGGCGGCTAATGACACATAAACACATGCATTACTCATCTATCTAGAAAATTCCATTGCCAAATACAGTGCCTTGCGAAAGTATTCGGTCCCCTGGAACTTTTAAACCTTTTGCCACATTTCAGGCTTCAAACAAAAAGATATAACATTTTAAATATTTGGTGAAGAATCAACAAAGTGGGTCACAATTGTGAAGTGGAACGAAATTTATTGGATCATTTAAACTTTTTTTGTAATAATAAAACTGAAAAGTTGAGTTTGCAAAATTATTCGGCCCATTTACTTTCAGTTCAGAAAACTCACTCCAGAAGTTGATTGAGGATCTCTGAATGATCCAATGTTGTCCTAAATGACTGATGAAGATAAATAGAATCCACCTGTGTGTAATCAAGTCTCCGTATAAATGCACCTGCTCTGTGATAGTCTCAGGGTTCTGCATCATGAAGACCAAGGAACACACCAGGCAGGTCCGTGATACTGTTGTGGAGAAGTTTAAAAGCCGGATTTGGATACTAAAAGATTTTCCAAGGAACACTGTGCAAGTGATCACATTGAAATGGAAGGAGTATCAGACCACTGCAAATCTACCAAGACCCGGCCGTCCCTCTAAACTTTCATCTCAAACAAGGAGAAGACTGATCTGAGATGCAGCCAAGAGGCCCACAATCACTCTGGATGAACTGCAGAGATCTACAGCTTAGGTGGGAGAGTCTGTCCATAGGACAACAATCAGTCGAACACTTCACAAATCTGGCCTTTATGGAAGAGTGGCAAGAAGAAAGCCATTTCTCAAAGATATCCATAAAAAGTCTTGTTTACAGTTTGCCACAAGCCACCTGGGAGACACACCAAACATGTGGAAGAAGGTGCACTGGTCAGATGAAACCAAAATCCAACTTTTTGGAAACAATGCAAAACGATATGTTTGGCATAAAAGCAACACAGCTCATCACCCTGAACACACCATCCCCACTGTCAAACATGGTGGTGGCAGCATCATGGTTTGGGCCTGCTTTTCATCAGCAGGGACAGGGAAGATGGTTAAAATTGATGGGAAGATGGATGGAGCCAAATACAGGACCATTCTGAATGAAAACCTGTTGGAGTCTGCAAAAGATCTGAGACTAGGACGGAGATTTATCTTCCAACAAGACAATGATCCCAAACCTAAAGCAAAATATACAATGGAATGGTTCAAAAATAAACGTATCCAGGTCTTAGAATGGCCAAGTCAAAGTCCAGACTGGAATCCAATTGAGAATATGTGGAAAGAGCTGAAAACTGCTGTTCACAAACGCTCTCCATCCAACCTCAAAGAGCTTGAGCTGTTTTGCAAGGAAGAATGGGCAAGAATTTCAGTCTCTAGATGTACAAAACTGATAGAGACATACCCCAAGCGACTTGCAGCTGTAATCTAAGCAAAAGATGGCACAACAAAGTATTAATGCAAGGGGGCCGAATAATTTTGCACGCCCCACTTGAAGCCTGAAATGTGGCAAAAGATTGAAAAGTTCCAGGGGGCCGAATACTTTCGCAAGGCACTGTATATCAAGTTCTGCCAAGTTCCTCTTTTTCGCAGTCTAGCTAACTTCCTATCAAGTGATGGTGACTCATTTTTATTTTAAGCATAAAGTGGCATCTAATGGAGATTAATAAAGAAGATGGTGACTATTTGATAATGAAATACAACTTAGCACAATTTTGTTCATCAACTACTACCCCAACCTTTTTTGGGCATTAAATTTTCCAAGATGGCTGCTACCTTTACTTACTGTAGGGGTACCGTTGGTTTCTTTATCCCCCTGGGAACTTGAACTAAGCACTTTAGTTTGTCCTGTTGAAAGGATGGTTCCTCTGTGAAGGTGGGTCTTTTAATTCCCACCCCTCTGCTGGATGAAACAGTCTTTGGCCTCAGTACATGAGGTGCAAAGCCAAGATGACCAATTAAACCCTATTTTGCTAAAGTGCTGCAACTGGTGCAGATTCACACTTTTCAGCAGCAAATAAACCTTATATTTGGCAACAAAGTCACTTGTAGGGGCTTTACAGACATTGTGAGCATTCAGTAGTAAGACACAGAAGTATACTGTACTGATGGGATTCATTGCTAAACATAGGAACCCAAAGCCAGGTGACGAAATGGTAGTGCCCCACTCCGGGGTACTACACTGGTCTAACTCTCTTTTGCATTGTAAATTTTGCAATTAATATTTTTTCATGTTTTCAGTAATTGCATGTGTGTTTATGTATTAAACAGTGTGCTGCCACTTGTAGTTCTTGTTTGCTTTTGACTGCAGCCATGGTATCTTGTGCCTGAACTCCCTTTATACATAGTTTGTAGGTGCTGGTTTAACTTTCTTTTGCATTATCTATACTTAGAGATCTATCACTGTGTTATTTGTGCTGTTACATAGGATTGGAGGTACATCTACTATCTGTACTCAGAGAGTTATGACTGTGTTATGTGTGGTATTACATAGGACTGAAGGTGGCATTTACTACATTATCTGTACTCACAGAGATCACTGTGTTATCTGTGGTGTTACATAGGACTGCAGGTAACATCTACCATATTATCTGTACTCAGTGGTGCTACATAGGATACAGTTAGGGTATGGTTGGGACATGAAGTATTAAAAAAATGACTAAAAGAGTAAAACACAGAATGGGGGATGCTCAGTGGAGAATAGAGAGGGTCCAAGTTGGGTAAACAACCCCAGGCCTATGATGCACTTAATCCGCTCCTGCAAGTAGGCAATAAATCAGACATGTCAAAACAGGTGATGGGTCCTCTAAGCCAATATTAAATCCCTTTACCACTGAGCTAAAAATTGCTTTATTGCATTGTTTTCACCATGTGTTTCTTCTGTTTTAGCACATAATGTGCAGCATTATATTTTCAATTCCTGGCTGCTATACAACATATAGCCCAAGTACTGATATATAACACACTGAGGAATAATCATAGGATGCACAGGACATTTACAGCTCCCAGCATCCGCATTTGCCACTATATGTACGACACTGTGCTTGGTAAGTATGGAGAAGGCCATGGCGCTCACAGGAGGAGTCTCCTCTTAAACAGACGATCGGCGGAAGTCCCGGGTGTCAGACCTCACCAAACAGATCCGATGACCTATCCTGAGGATAGATCATCAGTATCAATCTCCTGGAAAACCCCTTCAGAAGTACTAAGTCTAAAATACCGCCTAGTTAATGCATTTTTAATAGAAAATGCTGGCAGTCTGCAGAACATTGAATTGCATCATAATATTTTTTTTTTTCATATAGAGGGAATGAAAGCCTTTATGTTTGATTACAATAAAAACAACTGATTGATAAGGCTTAAAATTTACAGAAGCATAAGTAACCAATAGTTTTTGTTTTTTTTTGTTCTTAACATCGATCTGTTCTTTCTCCACGCCTCTTAGAGATCTATACAGAACATGCAGTTAGCTCAGAATTCTATAGTATCTTCATTCACTAATACATTATTCATCTGCTACAATGACATATTTTGCAGGTGAAACGCTACAGAGGAAATGTGTATATATTACTTGTCGTTTGTGTTTGCATGGTAGCTTGGTAGAACGTTTCTTTTAGATGGTGTGGGCGGCCTTTGTATAATTGATGTTTTGTTTGGAAATGAATTCTATACATGTTACCGAAGCAAACTACAAGGCAACGAAAGTCTGCATTGTTACTGGTAGATATGACAAAGGACTACTAATTCTGTGCTATTCAATTACGGCAATTAAAGGGTAATACATGTTTTTGCACCTTCACAAGTGAGCCATAAATGGTCTATTTATGTTGAGGAGTAAAACTGTACATTTTCTATGGAGCTTGAATGCTAAAGCATAAAATGCACTAAAATGCATTCATTATTCTTTATAATGAGTCATCAACGGCATATTTAGAAAGCTGTTTAAGACCCATGGAGCTATTTATTATAGCAGAAAAATCTAAAGTTCAGCGGCGTTGACATTTAAATGGGTTCTTCTTTTCTAAACCAAGGACATAATGGCAGTGACATTTTAATAAATGAAATGCGGGTGATTGGCACTTCCTATTATAAAGAGAGCCTTTTATCATTTGCTTAAACTTTTCACTTTTCCAGCAAACAAATGCCTCATGGTTTTTGTAAAAGCTTATATGATATGTCTCAAAGACCTTTTGTGTTTGACTTTGGAAACTATTTTCAGGGTGAATGACTGCCACAAGAGAATACGAGGATACATCTATTCTTAGATGTGATCATCCTGGTAATGGGTCACCAGAACATGTGTTTTAACGTGAATCCGACGATTTGAGAATGAATACGTTTACACTGGCTAAGTGAATATATATATATATATATATTGTAAGGGATCGCTCTCTTTCAGGGGGTCGCCATCACAGACTTCTTCCAACACACGGAGGTTTTAAAGTCCAACACAGCTTTATTTTTGCTCTTCAGCACAAAACAAACAAAGCCAAACAAACACCTGCCCGGCTGGGCTCTGACTTACACAGGTTCTCTAGCTCACCTAGAAAATGCTGTTCACACACAGCTTTTAGATACGGCTTCCTCAGCAGTCTGGTCCAGCAGCCTCCTGGCTGTGACCTCACCAGCACCTTGGGGGGAGATGGTCCAGCAGTCCTCCTGACTCTGACTGTGCGACCCTCTAACCATAGGCGTTGCTGGGCCCCCCAAACTTAAGGCTATACCAAGCCTTGTGGCCCCTCAGCCCTCCTGGCTGAGACCACACAAAGCCTCCACAGGCTCCAACCCTTCAGGCTTCCTCAGCCTTCCTCTCTCTCAGGCTTCCTCAGCCTTGTGGCCCCCCAGCCTTCCTGGCTGGGACCACACGGGCCCTCTCCAGGTCTGTTCCCTGGGGCCCTCTCTCTCTCTAACTCTCATACACAGAGGGACGTTTTATCCCTCTGTGATTGCACTAGAAGGCCTCACCTGCAATCTGTCAGCTTACCGCAACACTTGTAGTGGAAGGCTGTGGACTGGAAGACTCCCACTACCAACCTGTCTCTAAGTCCAAGAAATCTGGCCCATGTTACTTTAAACAAAATCTCCAGCAAGCTATGCCTTACTGAAGCAGCAGCATTTCAGGATTTCAGTTATCTCACCCAGCTAAGGCTACTTTCACACTAGCGGCAGCCCAGATCCGGCAGGTGACGGGAGCCGCCGGATCCGGACTGCCGCAAGGACATGTGTGACTGCCGCGCTCCGGCCTTACACATGTCACACACACTTTTACACACAAACACAGTACACACAGACAAACACACAAACATACACAGACACAAATACACACACATACTTACATTCCCCTGGCAGGCCAAAGTTCTCCACAGACAGGAGGGCGCGCAGGTATGATGATTTCCCACAGCGCCCTCTGCTGGGCGCTGAGTGAAATCATCATACCTGCGCGCCCTCCTGCGCTGGGAAGACCTGGGGCCTGCTGGGAGAATGTAAGTATGTATATGTATATATGTTTGTATGTGTATGTGTCTGTGTATGTTTATGTGTATGTATGTATGTGTAGGTGACGGATCCGTCATTAACTCCATTGAAACTCAATGGAGGACGGATCCGTTTACCATTGTGTCACACCAAACGGATCCGTCCCCATTGACTTTCATTGGGGGTCATGACGGATCCGTCTTGGTGCGGATGCCTGGACCGGAGAGAAAACCGCAGCATGCTGCGGTTTGCTCTCCGGTCTGAAGACAGAACGGAATGCTTTTAGGAGCATTCCGTTACCTTCAGTTCAGTTTTGTCCCCATTGACAATGAATGGGGACAAAACTGAAGAGTTTTATTCCGGTATTTAGCCCCCATGACGGAACTCAATACCGGAATTTAAAAACGCTAATGTGAAAGTAGCCTAAACTGAACAACTAGGTGAGATACACACCCCCACCACACATCTACCATGAACTTTTCTATACACATCACCACTATATATATATATATATATATATATATATATATATACATATACAGTTCAGACCAAAAGTTTGGACACACCTTCTCATTCAACGAGTTTTCTATATTTTCATGACTATGAAAATCGTAGATTCACACTGAAGGCATCAAAACTATGAATTAACACATGTGGAATTATATACTTAACAAAAAAGTGTGAGACAACTGAAAATATGTCATATATTCTAGGTTCTTCTAATTAGCCACCTTTTGCTTTAATTACTGCTTTGCACACTCTTGGCATTCTCTTGATGAGCTTCAAGAGGTAGTCACCTGAAATGGTATTTCAACAGTCTTGAAGGAGTTCCCAGAGATGCTTAGCACTTGTTGGCCCTTTTGCCTTCACTCTGCGGTCCAGCTCACCCCAAACCATCTCGATTGGGTTCAGGTCTGGTGACTAGCACCCCATCACTCTCCTTCTTGGTCAAATAGCCCTTACACAGCCTGGAGGTGTGTTTGGGGTCACTGTCCTGTTGATAAATAAATGATGGTCCAACTAAACGCAAACCGGATGGAATAAAATACCGCTGCAAGATGCTGTGTTAGCCATGCTGGTTCAGTATGCCTTCAATTTTGAATAAATCCCCAACAGTGTCACCAGCAAAGCACTCCCCACACCATCACACCTCCTTCTCCATGCTTCATGGTGGGAACCAGGCATGTAGAGTCCATCCGTTCACCTTTTCTGCGTCGCACAAAGAAATGGTGGTTGGAACCAAAGATCTCAAATTTGGACTTATCAGACCAAAGCACAGATTTCCACTGGTCTAATGTCCATTCCTTGTGTTTTTTAGCCCAAACAAGTCTCTTCTGCTTGTTGCCTGTCCTTAGCAGTGGGTTCCTAGCAGCTATTTTACCATGAAGGCCTGCTGCACACAGTCTCCTCTTAACAGTTGTTGTAGAGATGTGTCTGCTGCTAGAACTCTGTGTGGCATTGACCTGGTCTCTAATCTGAGCTGCTGTTAACCTGCGATTTCTGAGGCTGGTGACTTGGATGAACTTATCTTCTGCAGCAGAGGTGACTCTTGGTCTTCCTTTCCTGGGGCGGTCCTCATGTGAGCCAGTTTCTTTGTAGCGCTTGATGGTTTTTGCGACTGCACTTGGGGACACTTTCAAAGTTTTCCCAATTTTTCAGAGTGACTGACCTTCATTTCTTAAAGTAATGATGGCCACTCATTTTTCTTTACTTAGCTGCTTTTTTCTTGCCATAATACAAATTCTAACAGTCTATTCAGTAGGACTATCAGCTGTGTATCCACCTGACTTCTGCCCAACACAACTCATGGTCCCAACCCCATTTATAAGGCAAGAAATCCCACTTATTAAACCTGACAGGGCACACCTGTGAAGTGAAAACCATTTCAGGTGACTACCTCTTGAAGCTCATCGAGAGAATGCCAAGAGTGTGCAAAACAGTAATCAAAGCAAAAAGTGGCTACTTTGAATAACCTAGAATATAAGACATATTTTCAGTTGTTTCACACTTTTTTGTTAAAGGGGTTGTCCGGGTTCAGAGCTGAACCCAGACATACCTTTAAATTCACCCAGGCAGCCCGCCTGAACAGGGCATCGGAGCATCCTATGCTCAGATGCCCTCCTTTGCCCTGCGCTAATTAGCGCAGGGCAAAGGCATTTAGCCCGGTTCCGGTGACGTACCAGGCTCTGCCAGGCGGAGGCTTCCGCCCGGCAGTGAGCCCGGTGACGTCACCGGCGCTGATTGGCAGGCTTTAGCGCTGCCCTAGCCAGTAAAAATGCCCTGTTCAGGCGGGCTGTCTTGGTGAATATAAGGGTATGTCCGGGTTCAGCTCTGAACCCGGACAACCCCTTTAAGTATATAATTCCACATGTGTTAATTCATAGTTTTGATGCCTTCAGTGTGAATCTACAATTTTCATAGTCATGAAAATACAGAAAACTCTTTGAATGAGAAGGGGTCTCCAAACTTTTGGTCTGTACTGTATATATATATATATATATATATATATATATATATATCTTAATATTATAAAAATGAGTTTCTGTCTGTCTGTCCGTCTGTCTGTCTGTCTGTTCTCTATGCGCGACCAAACTACTGGACCGATTTTCACCAAATTCGGGACACAGGTCTCATCTCTCTAGGACATAACGTTCCTGAGATATTCCCAAAATATGGCCTGCTGAACCAGGACATTTATGCTCTATGTTGTGCCATTCCTTCATTATTTGCACTAGAAGCAATGAATGAATTGCTATTTGCCTTCAGTAAAGAAACAGAGGGGAGGTGACCAGTTGGGGGTGTGTACCTGCACAGACTGACTCTAGCCAATCAGTGCTGTCATGTTTAGACTGCGCAGATACACCCCCCAACTTGTTACCTCCCCTCTGTTCCCTTACTGAAGACAAATAGCAATTCATTCATAACTTCTAGTGCAAATAATAAAGGAATGGCACAACATAGAGACATAAGAATAGATGTTCCAGACTTGTTATTACATGGGGAATGCATGAAGCTATTAAAACAGGCATGTCAGGATTGGTGAAAGATCCTCTTTAATTACTAAGCAACTTCCTTTCCTTTGGCAAAATGGGTCAGAAGAGAGATTTGATGGACTCTGAAAAGTCAAAAATTGTGAGATGTCTTGCAGAGGGATGCAGCAGTTTTGAAACTGTCAAACTTTTGTAGCGTGATCACTGAACAATCAAGCGTTTCATGGCAAATAGCCAACAGGGTCGCAAGAAGCGTGTTGAACAAAAAAAGGCGCAAAATAACTGCCCATGAATTGAGGAAAATCAAGCTTGAAGCTGCCAAGATGCCATTTCCCACCAGTTTTGCCATATTTCAGAGCTGCAATGTTACTGGAGTATCAAAAAGCACAAGGTGTGCGATACTCAGGGACATGGCCAAGGTAAGGAAGGCTGAAAAACGACCACCTTTGAACAAGAAACATAGGATAAAAAGTCAAGACTGGGCCAAGAAATATCTTAAGACAGATTTTTCTAAGGTTTTATGGACTGATGAAATAAGAGTGACTCTTGATGGGCCAGATGGATGGGCCTGAGGCTGGATCAGTAAAGGGCAGAGAGCTCCACTCCAACTCAGACGCCAGCAAGGTGGAGGTGGGGTACTGGTATGGGCTGGTATCATCAAAGATGAACTTGTGGGACCTTTTCGGGTTGAGGATGGAGTGAAGCTCAACTCCCAGACCTACTACCAGTTTCTGGAAGACACCTTCTTCAAGCAGTGGTACAGGAAGAAGTCGGTATCGTTCAAGAAAAGCACGATTTTCATGCAGGACAATGCTCCATCACATGCATCCAAATACTCCACAGCGTGGCTGGCCAGTAAAGGTCTAAAAGAAGAAAAAAATAATGACATGGCCCCCTTGTTCACCTGATCTGACCCCATAGAGAACCTGTGGTCCCTCATAAAATGTGAGATCTACAGGGAGGGAAAAAAGTACACCTCTCGGAACAGTGTCTGGGAGGCTGTGGTGGCTGCTGCATGCAATGTTGATCGTAAACAGATCAAGCAACTGACAGAATCTATGGATGGAAGGCTTTTGAGTGTCATCGTAAAGAAAGGTGGCTATATTGGTCACTGATTTTTTTTTGTTTTTGTTTTTGAATGTCAGAAATGTTTATTTCTAAATTTTGTGTTGTTATATTGGTTTACCTGGTGAAAATAAACAAGTGAGATGGGTATATATTTGGTTTTTATTAAGTTGCCTAATAATTCTGCACAGTAATAGTTAGCTGCACAAACAGATATCCTCCTAAGATAGCCAAATCTAAAAAAAACCCACTCTAACTTCCAAAAATATTAAGCTTTGATATTTATGAGTTGACTTTTGGGTTGATTGAGAACATAGTTGTTGTTCAATAATAAAAAGAATCCTCTCAAATACAACTTGCCTAATAATTCTGCACACAGTGTATATTGTTAAAGCTAACCACTCATCTATTGGTACACACTAGGTACAATGCTTATTCATCATAAACGATCTCTAATGCTATGTTATGGCCATAGGTACTCGGACACACATACTAAATTAGGGTGACAACGGCTTATTCTTACTTCTAGTTGCAGAATTTCAAACCTCACTCTAATGCCTTAACTCGTTCCTACTTGGACACACACAGCATTAGGGTAACAAACAGTTCATTTCTGAACATTTAACACAAGTGCCATTTTGATCATTCTAGACACATGGGAGCTTTCCTCATGCTAGTGCCATAAATAACTATTTTGATACTATCTTGCTATCAGAACCCTCCTCAACATCACAGGAGCTCTGATATCCACAATCTGCAAGACTTCACTACTCAAATTCTTACGGATTTTCACTAGAATCCTGCTCAGTTCTACAACTCCACAAGAACCTTTATAGATTCTGCCATGCCTACTACACCCCCACTCACAGCTTGTAGCAAATTTGCACAATTCGTGAAACCATTAATAAGGCCCGTGGATTGTTACGTACATTCCCATAAATGCCCGGGTTCCCATTCAGAGTGGGGCTAACAAACTGCTCTCTCTCTATGTATCACCATATCAACAATGCATGTATTCATTTGCTCAAATTCCACAATTAGGCCTTACCTATGGAGGGCACTCTTTCACACCTGAGCCTTGCTTTAGGTGCAGGCAACAGGTTAAGGCCACATGTAGGGTGTTTATAAAATCAGGAAACATAGTATAATAATTATACAGCTCATATTTCACATTGGCACAAATTGGGCACAACATTTTGGGTAATGAAATGTCATATCTGTGGAAAATCTTCAATATTCAATTTTCAACATCAACATCATTAATTTCTGGAACTAACCTGTGGGGTCAAAGTGATCACTACAGTCCTAGATAAACTCCTTGAGGTGTGTAGCTTCTAAAATGGGGTCACATTTGGGGGGGTTTCACTGTATTGGTACCTCTGGATGTCTGCAAATGGAACAAGCATTCCAGCAAAATCTGCCCTCCTAATAGCTCTCCTTCCATTTCAAGCCTTGTTGTGAGCTCATACAGCAGCTTATGACCACATATGGTATATTTCCGTATTCAAGAGAAAATGCGTAACAAACTATGTGGTTTATTTTGTCCTTTTACCCCTTGTGAAACGGCAAAATATGGGGCTAAAGCTACATTTCACTGGAAAAAAAATTTTTTTTATTTTTATAGCCCAGTGTTGATAAATTCTGTGAAACATCTGGGGCCTAAACAATCACCCTAAACAAGCCCCTACATAAATTCCTTGAGGGGTGTAGCTTCCAAAATGGGCTCACTTTTAGGGGTTTTCACTGTACAGTTACCTCTCAGTCTCTGCAAATGCAACATGGTATTCCAAAAGCATTCCAGCAAATTCCAGCATTCCAAAAGTCTAATAGCTCTCCTTCCCTTCCAGGCTTGTTGTGTGCCCATAATATAAATGCAGAATATAAAAGTAAATTCCCCATTAAAAGTGCCCTGTCTGACCCAGGAAGAAGTAGAGTTGCATCTTAAAAATATTAAAATAGACAAATCGCCAGGACCGGATGGCATACACCCCCGTATCCTAAGAGAATTAAGTAATGTCATCGCCAGACCCTTATTTCTGATATTTAAGGACTCTATACTGACAAGGAGTGTTCCACAGGATTGGCGCATAGCAAATGTGGTGCCAATATTCAAAAAGGGTCCAAAAACAGAGCCCGGGAACTATAGGTCGGTAAGTTTAACATCTGTCGTGGGTAAACTGTTTGAGGGTTTTCTAAGAGATGCTATCTTGGAGTACCTCAATGAAAATAAGCAAATAACTCCATATCAGCATGGCTTCATGAGGGATCGGTCATGTCAAACCAATTTAATCAGTTTCTATGAGGAGGTAAGTTCTAGACTGGACCGCGGAGAATCAATGGATGTCGTATATCTGGACTTCTCCAAAGCATTTGACAC